>VZZY01018348.1:136755-159452 GCA_013400335.1 Eurystomus gularis
CGGGGCTGAGGCCTGGGCGCTGCCGGGGGTACGGGTCGGCCCCGCGGTGTCCTGCCCGGGGGTTTCCTGCGCAAGCAACGGGGGCTGCGGCGGGCAGTGGCGGGGCGCCGCAGAGGGGCCAAAATACGGGGTTGGAAGCGTGTTGTTTGTGCCTCCTTCTTACTGCTGCAGCCGTGGCGTGTCACCACTAACGTAGGCGATTTTCTGGAGAAAACAAACGCGTAGTTTGGCTCCCGGAGCTCATTCTTCCCCAGTTTCCCCAATTCGTCAACCGTTTCTCTTCCCGTTAAGTGACGTTCACAGGCAAAGGAGCGCTCTTCCCTCACGGGCAGTAGCCAGGCCAGGCGCCCGGCAGCCCTTGGCCCCCATCCTCCTGCAGACTGCTCTCCTTCAAGCAAGGGTTGGCACCTTTCCCTAAAAAGCACGGAATATCCCCAGGCCGAGAGAGAGAGGAGCTGTGATGGTTCCCAGCTGGCCTCCATCCAACCCATCATCTGCGTTTGGGCTTTGCCAGGTGAATCTAGAGGTGGGCTTCAGAGGAGCTGTCGGGGCAGTGCCTGCTCCAGCTAACCCTGCTCAGGGGGCTGCAAGGGCTGAAGCCTCATCTCACAAACCCCACAGTCGGTTTCCAGTTAGTTTAGGGCCCTGAGCCGGCTCTCCAGGCAAGAAGAAGATGGTGAGGCACGGCCAGGAGTGAGGCCACGGCTGCCCCACCCTAAGCGGATCTAAACTGCTGCAGCATCGTAATGTGAGGTGGGGAGGGGAATAAATCAGAACGCATCTGCACTTCAATTTCAACTAAATTCCTTTAGTCTGTCCCTGAGGTCTTCTGCGAGAATCAATAACTGAACTTTCAGATTTCTGCTACCGCCAAACATGTTACATTCTGAGAAAGGAAGTGAGCCTTTCAACTTGGCCATCTCCTCTGGCTGAAAAAGAGACAAAAAGAAAATCCCTTTCTTTTTTAAAGTAATGAGCAGAGTGATGAATTAATATTTTAAGGCTAATTGGAAACCAGTTCTAACCAGTCTGTTCAAGGCGACCCCGTGGATAAAGGTGTTTGAATATAACCAATGAGAAAATGTATGTTAATATTGCTCTACTTTGGAAGGGAAATATAATAAATGGAATAAATACAAAGCCCAGCCAGAGCCTGGCTGAGGATGCCACCACAATAGGCACCCTTCCCCAGTTGGTAGGAGGAGAGAATGGCTTTGAAAAGGGGAGGGAGAAATAATTTTTAAATTGCTGCTGCTCCACTTTAACCCACTGCTGAAGACGGTAGTCTCCAGGCGACCACATGCAGCAACAGCAACATCCCCACTCATTCCTTCCCTTCATTCCTACCATTTTGGCCTTGGCGAAGGAAAATAAAGGAGATTGTAAAATTTTTTTCCAGGCACACTGTTTTTTAATCTTCATGAAATGAGAGAAGGCAGAACTGAAAAAGACGTTGTTAAATATGCAAAAAGCCTCAGCAGGACATTCCATCAATAAGACTTTAGTACGCAGCTGATACCATAAAACACAGGATCTCCGGAGGCCTTCTATTGGGCATCTACTCGCTGTGAAGCAGGATTAAATATATTTCAGGCCAAATCCGACATTTTTTTTTCCCATTTTTAAAAACCTCAAGTGAAGTGCCTATTGTCTTCAGGAAATTTGTTGTGCCCATTAACTGTTTTTTCACAAGCCCCTCTCTGCAAATTAACCCAATTAAATTTTGTCTTTCTCTTGTGACTGTGGAGGACAACTGATGTTATTCTTCTTACTATAATCTTTTACATATACGTCTAAAGCTATCGTGAGCTATATTTTCCCTTCAGACTTCTCTTTTTGATTCAAATTGTCATGTTTTCCCAAATTTTTATCATTCCTGTTGCTCTCCTCTAGACACTTGAATACAATGTCCGCAATAGGACACTGTGGACCAGCCAAACCTCAACGGTCAGGAAGAAAGTAGAATAATTAATGGTGACTTGCATATCGCATATTTGCCAATAAATCCCTTGATGAGATTTGTTCTCGTTGCAATGGCAACTTCACGTTGACTCATTGAGTAGAGGGCCAGTGCCAACAGCACCCTTTCTTCACCAGCTGTTCCCTGGACAAATTTCATGCCTTCCAAAGTACCCACTCAGGGCTTGGCCTCATCTCATTCATTTTGCAGACACTCCACCAATGGAGAGTATTTTTTAGTAGCAATAGTTTATCAATGCACATTCTGAAGTGACTTATTGATATTAGAGCATGGATCATTAATTTTGCATTTTTCTTTAAAAAATAATTGCTAAATCGGTTTAACGACGCTTAGTCAATATTATCATGCTTTGAAAGGTGCAGCCTAGAAAATTAATGAGAAAGCAAGACGAAGTTAAATACCATTAACTCTTTAATATTTGCAGGGTTTTTTGTCTTATTTGTATTACTATTTTATACTAAGAACATACCACAAAGACTAAAGGTGTCTTAAAACAAGGTCTATGAATAGGGCCATTCTTATTTTACACAAGGATAAAATGTTTTTCAGAAATTTTGTGTACTCTTAAAGCCAATCTGTCAAATCTCTTAACAAAGCACGAGATCCAGTCTTCTGGTCTCCACTCTCCACTCCCCTGCTGCACCACCAGCACCTCAGGAGCTTGCCTTGAGGCCACCAGCCATGTTCCCTGCCTGGAGTCCTGGAGCGTCACACCAGCTAGCCTGCAGAAGGTGCCAGCAGCCATCAATTTTCTACCAGCAGCCATCCCCCGCCCAGTGGTGCCCTCATGTGTCTCCACACGTGAATTTCAAACACTGGGATTCCAGGAATTTGTTCACCTTTCACGTGGCACTAGAAATCTGGCACACGCACTCTGTGTGCTGTGCTGCCCCTTTCTCTGGAGCCTCAGATCAGTTTGGGAATTTGATACAAGGGATGATATATGGAGTTAAATAACTGGAGTCCATACTGGCATAAGCCGTGCTTTTAATTTAATAATAGTAGGTACCAAGAAAGTCCAACAACCTGTTTATGGCAAACCCCGAAGTTCAGATGTGAATTTTCTTTGCCCCTGAATTTTTAAGGCTACCAGTAAAAAGAAACTTTACAAAAGACCCTTTTCTATATATTCACATGCTGCAACAAGGGAAAGTTGGCATGCTTTCAGTGACTCTATGCCTGTCTACACAAGTTGAGGCTAATTTGTTGTTTCAAAAGGCAGTCAAGTCAATTCAACCCTATCTCATTT
Source organism: Eurystomus gularis (assembly GCA_013400335.1). Taxonomy (NCBI): domain Eukaryota; kingdom Metazoa; phylum Chordata; class Aves; order Coraciiformes; family Coraciidae; genus Eurystomus; species Eurystomus gularis. The sequence continues at coordinate 139,986 of VZZY01018348.1, forward strand.
TTTTAAAGAACAGAAAAATTCAGCTGAGTATGAAGTTTTCCTATATGTGGGCACCTATATGTACATACAGAAGCCATTAGGATTCTTAGCCACTGCCATAACTCTTTCTATTCTTTCCTTTTTTTTTTTATAGTAAGGAGAAAACATTAAACTTAACCTATGAACTCACGCAAGTTAATTGAACAAATGTTTTGTTACTTCATGCTGGAGTATCAGGTTTCCATGCACCCAAAGTTTGTGCAATGCCATCATCCAAGGCAAGTGTGCAAGCTGCTTCTTCTGTACAAGTTTTGCAACACCTTTTTTCACGTATGCAACACTAAATCTGTTCATCTGATGATTGGGGCATCTCCCCCATCTATTCAGGGTGCTTTCCGGAAATAATACTTCAAATGCCTTCACAAATACGTTTATTAGGAAGTATCACAGACCTTCATTATTTCAGCACTTAAGGCCATAATGGATCAATAGATTAGAGACACCATGTGCCACATGCTATTACATTTTCTCAAGACCGAGCCACAGAGAGCCAGCCCAGTGACTTTGATACCCATCTTCAGCAGTCACAGCAGAAGCTATCTTATAGAATCATAGAATGGTTTGGGTTGGAAGGGACCTTAAATCCACCCCCCCAGCCATGGGCAGGGACACCTCCTACTAGGCCAGGTTGCTCAATGCCCCATTCAATCTCGTCTTGAACACATCCAATACTAGGGCATCCGCAGCCTTCCTGGGCAAGCTGTTCCAGTGTCTCACCACCTGAAGTGCTGGGGCCTGAGTTGTGGGCCCCAAATTGGAGTTGACCTATCCAAATGTTTTGGTTTTCCTATTGGCTTCATGTTCCAGAGGCAGAACCTGACCCACCTGTGTCTCTGTGTCTCTGCCCTCACACAGGTGGTTGTGGTTGGGGTGGTTAGTGAGGCCAGGGCTACTTGAACCAGGAGCTGATCAGCTGGAGGAGCTTCCTGTTGGGTGTGGCTTCTGTTGGGGCTGGCTGCATCTTGCTGGGCTCTCTTGGTGCTGTTCTTCCATGTGAAGGGCCACTGAAGGAGCCATCTCTGTCTGTTGTGTCCAGCAGGCAATGCTGGCACCACAGTGGGCAGTGGAGGAGCTGAGCCCATAGGAACCTATGGCAGGACTGTCTGAAAGAAGGATTGAGAGGGGCTGTTGCTGAGTTCAGTGTTGGCCTGTGTGATCAGGCAACTGATGGCAGCATAAAATGATGATGGCTGAACCAGCACACCACCACCCTCATAGTGAAAAACTTCTTCCTAATTTCTAATTTAAATCTACCCTCTTGCAGTTTAAAGCCATTACCCCTCATCCTATCACTACAAGCCCTCATGGAAGGTCCCTCCCCAGCTTTCTTTATCCCCCAGTAGGCTGAGCTTTGTGTGCTGTGCTGAAAGAAAAGGAGAAATTAAGGTTGAACCAGCCTGATAAGGGCTGGCTCCTTTAATCAGCAGTGGTGCCAAATCTCCAGATGATCCCAAAAGAAAACCCATGCCCTGTGCTCCAAAGGACGATAGGATCCCCCGACTTGGAAGCAAATTCTTTCCCATTTATAAATTTGTTGCACTTTTTACACTGCATGAAAAATCTGTAGCAGACAAGCATCTGAGAAGGAAGATTCTCCATGTGATTTCAGAAAAGTACGTGCTTTCCCACCAATGTTCCAGCTCAAGAAGAGACTTTTCCAGGGCATCAGAGGGAGATAACCCTCTACCCACAAAATACAATTGGGCTATTGTGCATCAGAGAGGAGCTTTTCCTTACTGTGACAGCCAACCAGCCGAGGTCCAGATATACAAGATTTTAACACATTCATTGTTTTAATGAAGAGCTGCAAATGTAATAAACATGCGCAGGGCAATATAGTGCTGATATCCTCCGGCAGGACAGCAGAGGGACATCTCTATACTACTACATACGACTCTTCTTTGACCCTATGGCCAAGTGGCACAGCCTGTGTTGCATGCTTGTGGCTAAACTTTATTCTATGCCCAATAAAGCTCAATACATTTGTGCTAGCTGGTGTGTGGTTATTCCCTGATCTTAGGGGATGGTGATGTCTGTTTACACGTTCAGTACTGCCTCAGAGCATGTTAGCTGTTGTGCAACTATACCATGCGTTAGGTAGTCATTAAACAGTGGTGGGCCAATGCAAATTGCCAGTGCTGAGCCCATACTTTTGCCCTGTGCAGTTTACTTGTATACACATAACCTCATAGAGTCCTTAACCAAAAGAAACAGACAGCACTATGACTATCCATCCTGAAACTAGGATAAACCATACGTGTGGAGAAGAATTCTGATTAGGTTTTCACCCACTCGGTAAGTGTGAGTCCTCCACCTTCCCTAATAACCTATTCTGACAGTTATGTTTGCTGCTAGCAAGCTGTCTCTCATTTCAAGGCTGTTTTTAGCCAACTTCAAGTTTCCAGCCACCGAATAGCGTTGTGCCACTATTTGACATCCAGGTTGAGAAGCCAGCCCTGACTGAGCTCTCTTCTTCGCTTGTTGCTGTACCTAGCAGTCAGTTTAATTCTCTTCAGTCTTTGATAAGCCACACGCACTGCATTTCTCAAGCATCACGTTGTAAAACTCTTTTCTGACCCTGAGTCTCCCACCCTATAGATACAGCTGATACTGTAGGATCTCATGTGTAACACATTGTATTTGACGCTTTTAATTTTCTTTTTGTTGGATTGTGACTCTCAGTGAGATGATTCAGCCCCACTGGCAAAAGCAATACACACTCTCCAATATTTACGATTATCTGCAAACTTTGTCACAATATTTTATGTTGTCTAGATCACTGATAAAAGTCTTAGGCAAAAAAAAAATCAACCTCTGGGAAAAACCCCTCATCACAATAATTTGCGTTGTTTATGTCTTTCCAGACATAGTGACAGTGACATCTGGAGATCAACCTGTGAGTCAGTTTTTAATCTGTGCAATGTTAATTTCATATAATGGAAGTTCTTTTAAATCAAAATGTTACTGTGGTATTGACTAAAAAGCTTTGAAGGAATCAATGGCTGTTACCTGAACACAGTTGTCTTTAGCACTCAGAATTACATACTTTTCAAAGCAAGCGGAGAAGCAGACATTCCCCCAGCAAAAGAACTATAGTAAGATCTACCATCTGGGATAGCATGTTACCTGATCTTAATTATATTTTAACCCCTAATTTTTGTTAAAAAGATCCCAAATTAACGATCTCTTTGCTATGGTTATGGATGACATCATTGATTATAGAAGAGGTCCTTTCAAGCTCTTTAAAACTGATGCAACTTTTACAATACTCTCTTGGAAGTACCCATGACCTGGGGAAATGCCTTATTTGCAGCAGAAGACAGGTACTCGTCTAGCTTTGTTAGGACTGAAGTTTAATTTCAACAGATCCTGACCTGCTTGCTTTCTTGCAGGTAATATTTATTCTTTCTACCTCTTTCTCACGTGGATACATAATCCCTTTGCTCCAAATACCAAACAGAAAACTCCTGTACTGTTTACCTCCTGTACTTCACCTACCCTTGATGTAGGATTCTTCCTTTCTTTTCCTCCTAATGCTTATTAAAAGTGCCTTTTTACTGCATTTAATCTAGTTGCTTGCTAGTACTCCAGCAAGTAACTTTAAAAAAATCTTGTTACTTTTAATCCCTGTCATTAATCTCTTTGTTTCTGAGTCTTTACAAACTGATTTTCTATTTTCTCATTTCCTTGTTTCATTTTTTACCCAGGGTGGCTTTCTGCCCAGTAAAAGCTTTACATGCTAATGAAACCATGGCTATCTACATATCCAACTGGCTTTCTTGGAACAACTGGCAGTTTCTTTTAACACTTCCTACTTCAAAGCCATGTTCTCTGTCCATTATGCTGACAATTAGTCCAAGCTTTGGGTAATTAGCTCTTTTAAGAGTTTTGTAGATGAATATTGGTGCTACCATTACATGTTTACACAAACAGAGTGTAATCAGATTCTAATCAGAAATACACAAACAACAGAATAATTTTTAGAGTGACAACTATTCTAATGAGTCATTGCCTTTGGGAGCAGGGCATACGGCATTAAGAAGCTTTAAAAAGAAAATAACCCTTCTCCTTGAAGTTTATAACTTATTTTTTTCCATACAAACTATCCAGCAAACATTCCCTAGGTCAAATTAACCGATGGTATGTATTTTCCATCTTGATGTTTTATATGTAGTTCATAAGCTTTAGCATAAAACACAATTTGTCATTAGGTAAGAGCCAAATGTTATGACAACTCATATATAGGATAACATATTTCATGTGTTTTACCCTATAGCTTTTTAAGGCTAGTAGAGACCACAGCAACAATCCAGTCAGACCTGCGTTAAAACAGGACCTCCATCCAGGCGATATCCCCTGAACCCTGAGCATCAACAGGTCAGACGTTGCATCAGTTATTCCTACTGCCGTGGCATTGTCTAAATCAGGGCAGAATTTAATGCTGCAGATTCTCATCTGCTAGGGAAACTGTACTTTAAAAATAATATTCTTTTGGTTTTTAAACAAAACTCCACCATGTACCTGTTTCTACACATGCTTTTTAAAATACCATTTTTTTACCTAAATGTAACCAAACTGTATAACTATGTAACATGATAGCACACATATTCTTAACTATTGTTAGTTACCCACCAGAGAAGTTTTCTCAGACTCATTAGTGAGGTTGCTAAAGTTCATACTTTTACAGTTTCACCTACATCTATTTAATAATTTACAGGGTGGGAATTGCATCACTGAATTCTGTTTCAACAAAGCACTTAACTTTAAGCATTTGTTTAAGTTCATTGCTATTTGTCAGGCCTCTTAAGTATGTCTTGAAGTTCCAGTGGAGCCTTGGTATGTTTAAATGCTTTGCTGAATAGAGACGAATTTAAGTACACATGTTTGAGTTTGGGGTTTTTTTTCTGAAATAGAGAATTATTCTGCAATTTAATGTACTTTTTCAGTGTCTCTGCTACTAAATGTCTAAGAATGATAGCTGTTTAAGAACTCTGATTTTAAAATTACACAGGAAAAATATGCAAATATTTCTTATGATTTATCCTTTGAAATACAGAACAAAGCATTGAAATATCCAGTGGCTTATAAACTACAGTAATTTTTTTAAATGTGCAAATGACTCTTATAGGGATATGCTCAATGAATACTTAACAGATCCCTAAAGCTACTGGCAGAACTTCACAGAAGTTATGTCAGAGTTTTATACCTATGCAGCACTGCTGCAAATGGATAGTGTTTTAATAATTCATTTAGTTCCACATGCAATGCATTGACAAGCATGGGTGCCCTCCTAGCTACCTGAGACTCAATTATGGTGTGAAAAAAAAGAGTTGAGAGTTTCTGGAAGCATAAAGGTGCAAAAGTAACATAACATAATGAAGTTGTGTAAATTCTGACATGAAAAATGAGCGTTGAAAACAAGGGACAGCTATTCCATTTACATTTTAAAAAAAATCAGTTTCAATAAGTTGAAAAAAATAGTACAGACGTACAGTAGAATTGTCCCAGCTGCAATGAAGCAGGTTCACAACCAGGTGATACTGAGCGCCCCAGTTCCGACAGCCATCTGAGTTGGGTATTGCCACCCACTTGGTGCAATCAGAGAGCAAAGGCTCGGAGAGGCCAGCCAGGAGCTGCAGATGAGACCATGACATTGGGTGACCCTGGCAGAACGTGGAACTGGAACTGAGCAACCAATTAGAGAAAGCCCAGAAGGTTTCAATTTCCAAATCAATAGAGAGAGCAATACAAAGGGAAGTTGCAGATGGGAAAGTGAAACATGCTTTCATATCTACATAATTCACCACTAAAGTATGATTCATATAAACACTTTCATGTAGATAAATCCAACACTGCACTGTGAAGAAGCAGTGCATCTGTAGGTTAACTAATAGGGTATCTGGCACTGAACAGGGAAATCTTATACTTGATTTTACATCTTGTACTGATCTTACATATGGAATAAAACTCTGATTTGGCAGCTTCCTATTTGTAACTGTGATTTGGCTAGTCTGGACCAAATTTACAGCATGTATGGTACAAATAGTATCTTAAGTATGTTGAACGTATGCTTTTAAACTTAGATGGCTGACAATACTTTACAAATCTGAAGAGGAACATCTGTTGGGTATAATCCCCATTATTTTATCTTTGTCTTCTTTCCTACAATTTAGTGAATGCCCTCCTCCCCCCCCCTCCTTTTATTAACCAACATAACTCAAAAGAACTTTACAGTGGAAGTCCTCTGCCTACCCAGGTTAAAGTCTTCTTTATTTTAAAACAAGAGCTTTGTAAGAGCAAACAAAACCAACAAAACAAACAAACAAAAAACCAACTTTAAAAATGAATCTGTAAAACCTGTTTCATGCAGAAGCATTATGGAAACATGGTACTTCAGCAGTGAAAGTTCAGCTGTGTTTTGTGATGCTAGAAGTTATGCTAGGTAGTACATAAGTACACAATATTAAATCGTTTTACCTAATATTATAGCTAAAACACTCATCTTTAAAAGTATGGTTATTTTATAGCAACACATCTTAAGGGAGGGTTCAACCCTCCCTGGGGAGTGTTGAAATTATATAAGAATATTTCTGTTCCTTTTTGATGGATTTTAAACTGGATTGTGGAAATCAGATGCAGCTAAAAATTGCAACCATATGAATTCCTAGGTAATAACAAAGGTCAGTAGGATTTAGCCCTTCTTATTCTGTTTTTTTTTTTACCTACCATTATCTACCTTTAAATGTACCATTGCTGAGGCACTTGAGTTCTCCGCAAAGTAAATTCAGTTCAGCGGAACTCTAATACAAAGTAAGAGTGGCACCATAGAAAAAATGGTTCAGGCAAAATGGATTTGAAATCACTGGATAATAAAAAGAACTGCATTGTGTATAAATTGAGGGAGTTGTTGCAGAACTACTTCCATTACCGATCTTTCTAATACATTTGGAAAACTAGAGGATTTCACAGAATAATTAACTCAGTGGAAATCCCTGTTTGGGGCTTCAATTTCTCATTGCCAAAAACAAGAGACTGATACAGGTTTTCGACCCTTGAGTAAAACTACCACAGTCCTTTTAAATACTCAATAACATCTTTTTTTCTGCATGATCAATACTTCACAGCACTTTGCCTCTTCAAAGTACAATGTAAGTGCTACAGATTCAATATAATGTTAGGCTAAAGTTTAATAGGCTAGAGACTGTATCCATTTAAAAGCATGCTATCAAGTCAGAAATTACATTAAAGTAAGTCCTCTTATTTGTGTTATTGACGAGAACATTTTCCTCTCAGACTCTGTGCTATGCCCACCTATATGGGTCCTTTCTCTTTTAACACAAGACTAAGACCAATCCTAAACCACCTTATTTCTTTTACTCTTTCCCTGCCTCAGCTATCACAGGTCCCTGTACCTTTACAGAGGCAAAGGCTCATGCCATAATAATCTGCACTGAACTTAATTGTTTGTATTCAATATATATTAACAGATTGTCTGTCACAGCATCCTTTTTTTTTTTCTTTTTCTATCTTTTAATTATGGATGTATTTCTCTATACTAAGGGATTTTCCTATTTGCCCCCATTATGCCTGCAATAAATACAGTAGAGATTGATGGTAAATATCACTGTTCTGAAAATACCTCTTATATCTATAGGTTTCCTGAGGTTTCCTCATATGTCAGGGAGAAATGGCAGCAACAGCAGGTTTCCCCTTAGGACAAGACATAAAGGCTGCCTGGATCATGGCCAAACAGCCTTGGCGCACACATCACAGGTATATATTCTCACTGCATCAGGCTGCCTGGGCTCAAGAGCAGTCTAAGCCAAAGGAAGACTTTACTTCTGGGCCTTGCAACAAAACTAACATGCAATATACTAATCCAGAGCCAGAGAGCATGGAGGAAATAATGTTTTTGAGGAAAGGTGGCTTCTCCAGGTGAATGCTGGTGACAAAATATGCTGGGTTGTCTTAAGGATGTAAATCGGATCTGTTCCTTTCCTGTGCCTGAATAGGGCCACCTCAGTAAGTAGATGAGACAAAAATGTAAGTTGTTTGCTAAAGAAAGTAATTTCCAAGCAAAACTTTACTCAATTTACTAATAATTTTCAACTTGCTTTCAGAAGGCTCTTTTCCCATCCCTATCATGACCATCACAACAATGAGAGATAGATCCATGAGAAACAGAACCATCTGATTCCAGTCAAAGGGGAGTAATGCTATGAAATTCCACACCTAGCCATGAAAGGGACTAAGGCCTAATGCTTAAAAGCACACACCCATTTGCTCTTCCAAATCACATGCCATTGCATTATTGTATTTTATAAAATCATTTCACACCATATGGAATTAAAATAGCATCTGGGAATTGGCTCTGAATTCCAAGTTTCCATATAACCCCCAGCCACATTTTTCCTATTCATGCATACACCTTGGCTATCTTCTGAATTATTTACAGTATCTACTTTCTAGATGACAAAAAAGGCTATCTCTGTGGTCCTTCAGGAATTTCCTGGCCTGCTCTATGTTTTATTCCAACACACAAGATTGGAATTTTTCATCCCTTTTTACTTATAGCAACCTGTACAAGATCATCGGTACCATTTTGTCCTTCTATTTAAATCTCCATCCAAAAGATTTCTCTCTGATAATCCTTTTAATAGTATTGAAAGCAGCACCTCTATAGCTGTGCGCTTCTGCTCTTGCAGATAATGCTGAAGACCCTTAACATGCGTTCTGCAGCTGTGTACCAGCACTGCAGCACCGGCAGCAGAACCTCAGCACACTCACACACACACACAGAGTCTGATTAATATTCTCAATCCTTTATAATGACGACAAACAGAGAAGTGGATGCCTACAACCATTTCAGCTTCTCAAAGAGACACATAAATGAAGCCTGTTGTACGAGTTCTTATTTCTCATCAGACAGATCCAGAAAGAAACAACAGAGGAAGGGTTAGACTGGGACACGTCATTTTGTTATGCTGGAATTCCTTACAAGAGGAACTGTGATACCACAATCTTCTTCAAACTGTCTTCTGGAGCATGTGAAATGGCAGTGAGCAGTGACTGATAGTACACTTGCATTATTTACAATTCTTTGAGAGGCAGATTTAAATTATTCTTTTAGTTACTATGGTAATCTAGGAGACCTTTGCAGCCTCCAGCTTTTCTGAGTAAGGAATGAACTGTTGCTTCAAAGCATTTTCAATATTGCTACAGAAGATTATTTATTATACTGGGTTGCTGGTTTGGTTTTTTTTTTTTTTAATCTTTCCCTTTTATATTCATTTGGCTGGTAACACATTAGATTGCTGTCATCTCGAGGGGTGACTTCAATATAATAATCCTGGCACCAGATCAGTAGACAGCATGTGTTAAAGATGCTCAGACTTCTATCCTCATGTGTAATGATGTAAACCTAGATTTGCCCAATATCAGGTCATAAAGGTACTCCCAATTAATAAAACAGGAGGTAAAAATTTGAAATTTATTTTATTATAATGTTACGTAGGCTTTTTCTTTTTTTTTTATGTCTTCATTAGAGGATTTACATTGGAGGTAAGATTTAAGTTACCCTTACAGATGCTCTTTTTCTGTTGAGACTTATGGGAAACGTTTACAACTACTACCTCTGAGCTTCACTGGATAGTACTAAACATTGGTCACTGCTTCAAAATATTACTTTATTACTCAATTTTCATGCATATGTTTTCTCGTCATTCTTCCCAAACCTCAGATGAAAGTGGCAGCAGGCTTAAGAAGGCATTCCTGTCTCTGTGCTCCTCCACCTGCTTACTGTCCAGATATCTGAGGTATTTGTTAGGTCAGATGAAAGCATGGTGGACAGTTTTGTGATACACCCACCAGCCTTCAGGGAAACAGCCTGACACCACCTCAACTGCTTTAAGGAATGACCATCCTGATGATAACAGCTTTCAGTCATTACTGACCTGGATTTGATTTGAATCACAGATCAAAGGATTAACTTTAAACTTGATTTGTAGTTGATTTTTTTCTTGTTTGAATGTCAGTGGATATAATTCCTTTCATCCTGGGCACAACTGCCAGTGTTAATTAAAAATTATCATTTCAATCAATTTTTTCCCCAAGTTTGTAAAGGTAGAAGCACTTAAGCATTTAAGAGACTTAGGTAGGGTTTGCATTCAAATCACTTTCTTTGTCCAACCTCCTGTATGCACCATATGAAAAATTTCACAAAAATGTAACACATCTTACAAGTTTCTGTAAACAATCACGTTGCAGTGGTAGATATCATCTCAGGACATCTGATAGCTTGTTTCTCTGGCATTTAAATCCATTATCTATGCAGCAGCACAACGTAAGTAAAATTCATATTGATAAAACTCATGCTTCTTTACAGAGGAAGCCACTGAAGTAAAACATGAGGACTTTTCCACCTCATTATAGCCCATTCTTCAATTTCAAGCTACTTTTACTTGCTCTTTCAAGAGAAGGCGTATGGAATGACGCTCGTTTTAAGTTACATGAATTGTATATGTCTTGTTGATCTGAAGGAAATGTTGAACAAGTGAGCATATAATTAGAAAATTAATTAGGCTGTGTCTACACTGACATTTTGACTTCGGGCCTTAAAGCAGTTTTGAATGAAATTCCCCAGTTGTTCACACTTAACTGTATGTTGTTGCGTAAATTGAATGGGGTTTGTATATACAAACTAGATTTCTTTCAGAGAAACTAAATCTCAGGCCCTACCCCAGGTGCTCCCCAAATGTGCTCCATCCTCACGCTGGGGTCCAAACCACAGTGCCCAAACCAAACATCAGAGAGTTTCTAACTCCATGTGTGCCAGAGACATTTGCGGTCCAGGGCACCACATTAGTCCTACTCTGAGTCAAAACTTCAGACCATTTTTATTGAAGATGTAGAGGCTCAACAGCTAACAGTAGATTATTGATCCACTCCTAAAGCATTGCTTTGCTGGCTGGCATACACATAGCCTCTATTTCCTCTGCATGGGCAGGCCTGGTGCAGCTAGAAGGAGGAACATGTCTGCATGCTTCTTGCAAACCATTGTGCAAACCCTTGCACTGAGACAGCTGTTGCTGTGGTTGCCTGAATCACAGCTACTAAACCTTGCTGTGAGATGTGACGGCCATTGCACTAACACTACTAGATGGCTACTGTGCAGCTCAGCGTGCAGGCCAGCTCATGCCTGCCCACCAAAGACTCTGCATCCATCCTCAGGGCACTGCTCCACGTGCTGGATGTGATTCTGCTCGGAGCTTCCTTAAGAGAAGGAAGATCATCTGAAGATGCCACTCCCAGGCTCAGGGCCTGTTCCGGTGCCCCTCAGAGGAATGTTCTAATGATGGCATGCAAAATTATACAACGCTATCAGATTTCAGCCAAATCAGACCATAGGTCACGTACAACACAGAGATGTCTGGAAAACAGATGCTCCTCATAGCTCTGGTTATCTAAACATATGCGGCTGATTGCCTTTTTCACATTAATGAATAGAAATCATAGGAAGCTTTCAGATAAGAGATTAAAATTATCACAACTGCAGTGGGCCCAAGAGGTCCAAAGATGTTTCGCAAACACACTTAAAAATGTGACAGCTCTGAAGCTACAGTGAATACTTGACACAAAGAGTCATCTCTGTCAATATGCATAATGTTCCCCTTATTGTTGTTGATGAGATATTCAGAAGAAAATTCCAAGGCTTATTTTTAAGCCTATTTGTGGATTACTTCCAGCAAGTCGCTTTTACAAAACAATCCTAACAATAAGCACACAGTGTAGCTCTTTAGAGCAATATATTTCCTATTCCTCTTTTTTATAGACACTTTAGAGTCCTCTCATCTTATCATATAAAAGGAAAAGCACTTTCATTACTGAGAACTGGTTTTCATATGAAATTGCATAACTCCATACTTTTCCATAGGTAGAAAAATGAATCCTTCCTTGTTAAAAAAAAAATAAAAAATAAAAAATCTGTTTTCATTTCACTCTTTTATCTTTATCAACCGAAGTAAAGATGAGTAAACTTCAAACATATGTTCAGTATTTCAGCTAAAAATTCACCAGTGTATTTGAAAAAGCCAAACTTCAAACAGGCCAGAAGACAGTTTCTCTCTTATGACACAACTTCGAAGGACGCTTACCAGAACACCCGCTTGCTTGGCCAGAAAACCTTACAGTAACCAGAAATGACAGTTCAAGCACACATTTAAGTGCTAATTTCTAATGCCCAACCTTAACTGCTTGGCCATGTCTACAGCCACCACACAAAAAAGCTTTACTTTCTCTTCTTCTGTCTTCCAGAAGACAGCTCAGTTAGTTCAGCTGCTTGCCTGTACCCATCTCTCCCCTTCTTATCAGGCATAGAGACATTGTAACACTAATATCTGTAAGAGCTTGTTCAAAAAATAGCATTATTCCTGCAGGGTACAGAGGACTGGATGGCCAAGCAGCAAAACTTGCTCCTGTGAGATTTATTCCTATAAAGTAAATGAGGGAGAAGTCAAGAAATTATTAATCTCCCTTGAAAGATAAATTCTGAATGCAACCTTTAAATGCTTTCTAGCATTTCACAGAATTTCATTTTCATAAATTTGATCTTACTGCTCAAAATATCAAGCAAATAAAGAAATGGAAGGAAAAGCTTGAGTTAGTAACTCTTAACTGTCCTAGACCAAGAAAAGTCATCTTGGTTGTTCTAGAGGTACTCGCTGAAGCTGTTGTCACTAGCCAGAGAGTCAAAGTCATTGTATGGCTCAAGGCATTGTAAGGAGATGTACAGAAGCAGAAATGTCATAGAGGCATTTTAAGGAGATGTAGGGAAGAAGAACGTAGTTTGCTCGAGTGCAACTCCAAAGTGAAAGAAGAGTTGTGGGTAACAAAAGGGCCTCCTGCCCTCAGCAGTTCTTCAAATACACTTGCTGTATAAATGCAAGCACTCTCTGCTTTTGAGAAAGAGTCTTAAATCAGTCAAGATAGTCCTGTTGGAGTCAAGCAAAAATGAACACCACCTAGTCCTAATATGACCTCAGCTGGACTCCCATGTGCAGCTCTGCCCACCCATGGTTAAGAGAGAGGAGTTGAAATTCCAACAGTTGCAAATGATATTCAGATAATCCAGGGAATGGAGAGCTTGTGTTGAAAGAGGAAACTAAAAGGCTTTGGATTGCTTAGTGTAGCAAAAGGGTGACTGCGGGGGAATATGATTCATGTCATGTGCTTGGGCTCGTTCCAAGCTCTGTGAATTCTGACCAGCAGGCCAGTACACACGTGCTAGCTGCTAATGGGCAAGCTGAGCAGATCAAAGTCATGCTGGAGCCTCTCCAACAGTGGCCTGCTGATGTGGTTTCCTACCCAGCAAAACTTTTAGTTCACTAAAACTCATGAAAACTTAATATCTGAACTTTCAATCCCTCTGACAAATTCGGCTGAACCTGAGCCATGGCTTCAAAAGATACTGAGTCTAGAGCAGCCTGAACAGACCAACTGACAGGCAGGAAGACAAAATCAATAGTTTCTTGGGAAAGCAGCTGTGGACACTTTATTAAAAATGTATAGTGACAGTAAACATATCTTAAACAAGGAAACAGTGGTGAGAGAGAGAGGTAAGGGAAGAGCAAGAGATATTTGCATGTGTTGAATAAGCCAGGAGAGAAAACAGCTTTTTTGGAGGACTTTGATCATCAGGAGCAGTGTATTACATTTTGAGCTTCTCCATTAAACAAACATAGACTGCAAGTAGGAACAACTACATGAAAGATACAATAAACAGCATACTATATTATTATTTCAGATGACAACAATCATAGTTTAAGGAATTGCACTAAGGGGAAAGAAAATCAGCAATGTGGTTACTGAATCTCATCACAACACAGTCTGCCTAGTATAGGTGCTTCAGTTTAGCATTTAAACAGTTATTTCAAGAGGACTGGTTCACCAAAGTACCGGTATAAAGAAAGAGATGGGTGTCTCTAAAGACCTTTACCCCTTCACTTCTTAAAGAACCTTGGCCCTTACTTTGGGAACAGTGATTCAACAGGTATCTAAAACTGAGGTACAAGTCGAATATCCAAGATGCGTCTACTGAACATGATCCTTCCAATGCAGTATGTTCTGAAATGCTATTTTTTTGAATCAATACCTTATCGATTGCAAGAAAGTACTTACTTTCATTATTTTTCACACGTGCGCTATGAACAGCATTGTTGCCTGGTCCCCAGCATTGTAAAGTGTAGATGTCTCCCACATACATTCAACATTTCAACATCCCACTGACACATTTCAAGCTAGTTAAGGAGTTGGCTTGGAGGGCTGATGGAATGATCAAATAGATTTAACTTTCAGCTGCTGTCAGTCGTGAGTTTCCGTAAGAAAATGTTGGTTTTTACTCCCTTATGTGTTACAAAGAAATTCAATTCTTTTAAAGTCACATTTATTTACAGGAAGCAAGACAAAAGTTTAAGACTCCACTGACCGCCATACCAGAAGGACTTGCAGTCAAGAATTACATTCTATTTCAAATACTCAAATATTGTTGTCTTGTACTCATGGCTTATAATCAGCAAGACCCATTGGTGACACTGTCTGCTAGTGGCCAGGGCCTAATTAGCATCAGGTAGTGATTGAACACGTTGTCAGTAATGTACAGACATATCTTTTAAGGGGGATGAAGGCAATGAGAAATGGTAAAAGAAGATTTTGTGAGGGGTGGAGGGGGTCCTGTACCACCTGCAACAGGAGAACTGCCGGGAGGGGTGGCTTCTACATTGTTTTTGTGGAGCGGTATATGGCTTATGAGACATACACTCACAGCAGAGAAGAAGTGAAAAAAAGACCACAGGAGATCCCATGTCACTCATGGTCAACTACAAGGAGTTCCGCATCACATGAGTCAGCAGAGTGATGTACACAGCACTCCAGGTGGCTAGGAGACACCTTCCTCCAAATGGCCAAAGATGGCAGCTTCTCTGCCTTCCCACTGCCAGAGGCAGTGCATACATAAAAGACCAAAATCCAGATGCTGGGAGCTCTCTAGTGGCCCTTGTCTTTTGGGTTTCTACCAGAAAACATGACAGAATAAAAGTGAACATACTATGTTTGTCTGACAAATGTGTCCCCCTGAAGAAACCATATGGTGACGCAGAATTGCATCTTGACGGAGTTTTTACAGAGGTGGAGACTTCTTTTCAACAAAATCCTAACTCCTAAAAAAAAAAAATTTAAAAGAAATCTCAGCCTTTCTCTTTTTGCTTTATCCTGCCCTCTGGTATAGAGATGATCCTGGCTTTTTATTCTGGGCTGTTTTGCAGTCTAGTTCTCCGCAGGAAGCTTGTCTAATCTAACAACTGCCTCAGACTGACTCCAGGCCGGTAACTGGATCTGAGCCAGGAAGACCAGCATGTGTTGCTGTGAAGCCCCACTGAACCGGACCACCTTTCAAGAACAGGTCTACCCAGCACCATAATTATGGACCAGTTTTTCAAGTGAACATGATGTATTTCAAGGAATATCATGTATTTAACACTTGTTAATCCCGGCACTTGTGTGAGACATTAGAGAGTGTGCAGCAAAGCATAGTCTTGGCAGCTGGACTGGACGACCCAATATAATGAAAACCTTTCATTTCTAACATCTGTGACAATGTCTCCATTTCAGGCATTTGTGACAACGATCTTTACTTGCTGTATTTTGGATTAGTTGTCCAAGTGATATCCTTTCCAAGTATTTGCAGACAGAATAATAATAGCTCATCGTTGTAGATGGCAGCAGGCATAAACAGTAGGAGACATTAATTATCACTCTTTTGGTTTACAGCAGCAGAAACTGCCATTAAAAGAAAAAGAAAAAACCTTAAGTACAAGGTAACTCTTAATTATCAAAGCTTCATTTCTTACCAAGAGGTGTCCCAGAAAGGAAAATAAAGCTGAGAATATGCCATATTTTTTTTAATATTTCTTTTTTCTAATAAAGTAGAGACAATCTGGAAAAATATATTTGATCTGCCTATTGTTACATTTCTAACTCTCCTGTATAATATGTGGAGAACAAAAGGCATGGTAATCTGAGGAGTACCAGTAGAAAGTGAGCACAGGAATAAGGAAAGGACTTACTCAGATGAAGTGTTTGCCTAACAATTAGTGATGACAAGTTCAGAGTAAACTAGGAAAAAATGACAGATGGTACAAAGCATGAAATACCACTTCCACCTCTGTTAAAACACCAAAAAAAAGTAGCCACGTTATCTGTTGCTTGGTGTGACAGCAGACTATCTTCTTTGCCTTAATTGCATTTTCTTATTTTCATTATTACATTAATAAATCTGCTTTTTATGCTACAAATATTTTGGGCATTATTGTAGGGAAGGCTTTCATCATGATTTTTGGTATCAAATCAATTCATAGCAGTGCTACAATCAATAGAAGTGTGAGGTTCTCTGTCTGTATCATGCTTTCTAACTTTATTACTATTTCCGTGATTAAACAATTTTCATCAAGGTTTAGAAACGGTAATAAGAAAATCACATTAGCTCTGAAGGCTCCCTCAGAAAGATATGGATTAGGGAATGTTCTTTCCAAAGGAGATGTGATTAAAACTGAGGTTATAAGAGTATACTAGAAACATTTAAAAACGATTGGGATGGAATTGAACTTAAATTATGTAATGTGACTTTACTCTGGAGATCTTTCAATGCCAAATCTGCATCTTGAAATAATCTTGCCATAATTCTGGTTTAGCAGTTTCATCTGTATTAGATTTTCTGTTTCTAATCCTGAAGTTGACCAGAGGTGTTTGATATAAAGGCTGCACAGAAGCAGTTCAGGAAAGAGCACACATTAAAAGCAAAATATTTTATCTCACAGAAGGTCTGACACTGATCCAATTGACCCGTCCCAGTATAAACAAATTGCTGCTCTACAACATCAGCTCTTCCAAAACCGACCTGTGTGATTTATTGGATTGTGTGTTTGTGATCTCATCCTCTAGGTTTTCACAGCTAATGATTCTTCATATGCCTATTGTTGGAAGTTTCTAATAGACTCTGCTACATATCTGACGTTTGATATATACCAAACCCTGTTCAATTTAATTTTTAATGTGGCACCTCAGCTATGCTTTTCAACAATAAACCAACATTTGGATGAAAGTTCTTGAAACCTCCCTTCTGACAGGATTCCAGGAAGGAGAATTCTGTGGCTCAGAGAGGCACACACAGCAACCTCCCCTGCAGTGGGGGCTTCAGCTGAGGTGTTCAGCTCACTTATCATCAGCCTGTTCATTGATAATGGATACTTCTGCACAAAGCTTGTTCTATCAAAACCATCATTTGTCATTCTTGAAAAAGGCTGTAAATCCAAGAGTGCTTAACTGTGTAAGAGAGCACTGCTGCTGAAAGAAGGGGTCCCCAGTCTCCTCTGCAGCTTGTTCCCACCTCTGCCCTACTGCTGCCCTTTTGTGGACACAGCTGCTTCCACAGCTCCATGCTCAGTCAGCCGGGAGATGGGCTCAGGCCCTGTGTTAGCTTTCAGCCTGGTCTGCTCCCCAGCCTGGTTCATGCCGTAACCATGCAAACATGTATGACTCTATAAAGCAGGGATTGAGCAGCTGGGGACTAGTGAATGCTTATTCTGGCTTAAAGAGGTCCTCAAATTACAGACTTGGCTATAAGCCACATGCCATGATGGCTACTCAGGCTGGTCAAGTCCTGAAAAGACCTTAGGAACATTAGAAGGACTTACCCTTGCGAGGTAAACAAATAGCACAATGTCAGACTAAGATCAATGTTGCTAGATAACTAACGCAGACGTGAGGGGAAACTTGGAATTATTTGGGATTCTTATTCAGGAAGAACATCTGCTTAACCCGAGGGACAGCTCAAGTGAAAGTTTTTCTTCAGATTGCAACTATATTCAGAAACAAAACCCGGCATTAGATTGCCTGAGAATGGCACTGAGAAAAACACCAAAAAATACTCTTGTACCCATTATATTACAAGAAAACAGGTTGCAGAAGTGATTGCACCATCTGCCAACAGAACATGGTACAAAACAGAGGTTGTGGGTATTGAGAGGAAGGCAACAGGAATGAGTAGGAGTACAAAAAACCACGTACAAATAGATTAAAATGATTGAGATTGTTCCTTTCACAAAGCAGACGTTTAGAAGAGAACATGATAATAGTATTTAAAGTAAGGAATGGTGCAGGCAAGGTAGATAAAAAGCTTTGTTGAGACAGCTTTTTTTCCCCAGCTCAACACAAAACTATGGAGATGTTCGGTGAAACTGTAAGGTAGCAAATTAAAAACTGATAAAAAAATAACACTTTTCAGCACAATATGTAATTAGAGGACACGGTGCTGATGCAGGCGGTGAGGGTGTATGAGGTAATTTGATGTTTGTTACCCCTCAGTGAAAGAACAAGCTACTTAGCATGCAGGGTATGGTAAAATAGCATGAAGTTTGGAGGTTACTATAGAGCAACACTGACGGCCACCAGCTGCCGACCTGTTAGCTTGCTGTCTGTCCCAACTTGCAACCATCCATCTCTTGTCTTCCTGAGGGATTTGTAATTCAACAAAGAGCAAGATTCCCATCTTCTGAATATGGTGAGAGGTGCCTATGCAAAAGTAAAATACATTCTTTTTATAGGTTTAAATGTATGCAAGCACAGAATCACAAAGAAGGGCATTTCCTAAAAAAGAGTGGTCTACAAAGGGACTTCGATTGCACACAGAAGAGATACATCACCACAGAACATGCCTGTTCTGTTTCTGAAGAGTAAAACTGTCATGTCTGAAGATTTAGGTCAATTTGGTGAGCCTGACCCTCAGGACCGAGCTATGGCGACAATCCCTCTTTTCCCACCATTTTGGGCAAGCGGCAAAGGCCATACATGAAGTCATCAAAATAAATCACTTTGGAAACAAGATCTAGGGCTTTATTTGTCAGAATTAAATAAAAATTCTGCACATAAAACACTTCAGGGGAGGGGGGGGAAAGTAACATTTCAAAGCAGCCTGTTGACGAGTGACATTATCCTGTCGCCTGCTGGAGACAAATGACTTGCCGAACACAAGTGTGCTGGATGCAGCTGCATTTCACCGGCGGGGCTTTTGCGTCCCGCAGTCTCTCGCTATCAAAACGTACGTTCGTGAGGCAGCGACATGGCGCGGCCACACCGGACTTTCCCTACGGAGCCTTCTGCCCCACGCAAGAGCTCGCCCGTGCCCAGGCCCCGTCACGGCGGGGCTGGTGGCTCCCACACCTGGGAGGCGGGAGGAAACCCCGTCCTTTAACGACGCTGTTCCGGGGCTGAGGGTGCCGGGCCGCCGCGCTGTGCCGGCCGGAGAAGGACGCTCCCCGCCTCCCAAAGACCCGAGCGAGGCGGCGGTGAGCGCGGCCTCCGGGCACGCCTTCCCCGCCG
>VZZY01018348.1:159630-170113 GCA_013400335.1 Eurystomus gularis
GCCTGGTCGCGACATGGCTCCGCCGCCTGTAGGGCCCGGCCGGGCGGGGTGTCTGTGCCGCCCCGGGGTGTCACAGGCCTGCGGGAGGGGGACACCTCGGCCGCGCTTGGGGCCGGGCCGTGAGGGCATGGAGGTGCCGGCTTCCCTGCTGAGGAGCGTTATCTGCACACCGAGGTGTGGTCTTCAAGTACCAAGTGTATTGGGCCCCACAACCCGAAATAAAAGTTGTGACTCTTACCTTTACAGTAGGGGTGGAGAAGAGAAAGCCACATGGTACAGCTGGGGTACAACATAAAAAGAAGGATGGTTTTATTTCGGTTTCTTGGAGCTAACAAACAGGGAGAAGTTGCTATGATTTTACTCACGTATTTACTGCTTTTTTAAAAGGAAACAGACTCAAAGAAGCACTACGACTATATTGGTTTCTCCCACTTCGAGGTCCTTCTCTGTCCTGTCAGCTCTGCCCACTTGTTCTCTAAAACTTCGGGTTGGAAAGGACCTCAGAGATCATCTAGTTCCAACATCTTCCTCTCTGCTGAGCTGTCTCCAGCAGGCCAGCTGTCTGCTTCCCCTCAGTCCCCTCAGCTATCGGTCCTGCAGCCACAGAGGTCACCCTTCCCTCTGCCTCATCCAAAAATGAATTATGGTAGCAGCTCCTTTGCTTCATTTTGGAATTACCTGCTGCTATCTCTTCATGCAGCATAGCCTTAACATACGCTTATCTCCTCTCTTCCTTAGCCCAATTTTTCATTTTTAATAATGTTTGGGGTTTTTTTTCTGCTTCATTACTATGTGTTTGGTGATTTGGCTTAGGAAGGAGGAAAATTATTCAGTCTAGTTATGGTCAGATTTTTTGCCTTCCTGTGATATGATTTTGAATATATATTTTCTGACTTCTCCCATTTGTGAGGAATACAGCAGCTCTGTGGTAATTTATATATACGGTATGCAGCACTCCTCTAAGTATCTTTGGTTTTAATAGGGCTTCAGGAGGGCTGAAAACACTTGAGGATCTGGGCTTGGTTATTAGCATAATCACAGCCTGCTTCTATTACTTTAGTTTGGTAGCAGTTTGTTGACACTCCATGAGAACACAAGCTGAAGACAAGACAGTCATTTAGCAGAGTCCTTGCAATTTGATACAGAGCACAGCAACTGTCCATGGAAGGTTAGGACCTATTCGTTGAAGAGCTCACCAAATCATTCTTGACTAGCAAGGTCAAAAACTCTAGGAAATGAACCAGAAAACAATCTAAATTGACAAGGACATTTTTCTACAGATATCTGGGGAGCTGTTTGAACAGAACGAGCATCTGCCTGGAAGGCTGCAGAGGACTGGGGAAGAGTACGTTCTGGGGGTTTTATGACAGCAAAGCTTTGCCAAACCAGGTACCTGTATAGTCCTTAGAGTGTCTGGGGAATGGCAGATCTTTCTAAATTATCCTTTCCCTTGAATGTTAAAATTTGCTTTAGTCTCTGAATGATGTTTTGATAAAATAATTTTGTGTTCACAGGCTACTAAGGGGAAGTTATACTCAGACTGCTAGTATGTTTGGTACACAAGGTGATAGAAGTATGTAGAATTGGCATCCTGAAGTTGTCAGACCTCACACTTGAGAGGACATATCCCAGTGCCAAGAACTGTTAAGTTGTCTCGAGTTCATGAAAATGTTGGCAGTAGCACTGAGCAGTACCTCTATATTTACTGAGCGAAGAGACAAGAAGGAGAACAAGACAGTAGTAAATCCAGATGACCTATTTGTAAATGTAGAGGTCATCACATTCATTTTGTAACAGCTTTTGTTAAATAATATTAGCTACATAAAAGTGCTCAAAATTGATGTTGTTTCTAGGCATGTTTTTCTCTAAGGAAAGCTGAAGAACATTTTGGCTTTTAAGCTCAATGTGTGTCCTGTCACTGTTTTGAAGGAGAGCTACAGTAAGCCAGTGAAGTCACGCAGAAAATACTGGGCATAAGTGAGAAAGATAAAAAGAAATCTGGTGTTTCTCCACATAGCTAAAATAGACCATCACTGTTCTCCAGTTGAAAGTAAGGCTGCCTGTTATGCCAGTAGAAGCACAAGGATCTAAGTTTACCAAGAGAACCAGAGCAGAGACAAATGTTAAACTGCCTAACCTCTTAATGTCAACACAACTTATATTCAATAATTAAGTATGAGACTGACCTGATGAGATAGGTGATAACCGTATTTCAGGTTCTGTGGTTCTCAGTAACAGTACTGGATGAATGCAACCAAGACTGGAGACAGGATGGTTGTTTTCAGAAGTACTTATACTAGGGCAGTGATTAGAAATAAGGATGCCTGTCTCAGATAACGAATATCTTAACCAACAAGGGCAATTCCCAACATTTTGACTATGTGCCAGAAGTTGGGACCAAAAGCTTATATAGGAGCAACCTCTACTAAGCAAGGAACAAAGAGTAACTGCTTTCCTGCCTAAGGAAAGAGAAAAAGGGATGTCTACTAGGAGATTTTCTGTAATGTGATTATGAGTGAGCTGTCTGCTCCTTTGTACAGGGAAGAAGGGAAGAGGGAGCCCCAGAAGCAGGCTAGAAAACTTAAGATAGAACATATGAAGGAAAAGACCAGCACTGGCAGTTAGTGGGGGATGAGGATGGAGACTTCACTAGGGCCATGGCCAGTCAGTGTCTAGAGGATGTAGAAAGTTCTTGACTTAGCTCTTTAGCCCCAGGCAGGTCTGCAAAAATAGGGAAACAAGTCCATGGCAAGAGCAATCCTGTAGCTCATCATACAAGCCTCAAGATACAAATAAGCTAAAGGATGCAGCTCTGGCTGGTGGTGTAACATGGTGAAGTTCCACACATGATTGAGACCCCAACCTTGAGACCACTTTTTGTGGAAAGAAAGCACTGGCTGTGGGCCTTATTTGGAGGAAAGTGAACCCAGAAAAATACTGTCACCTTGAGCCTCAAAAAGAAATTCTGTGGAAGGGAAGATTGCTTCTGTGTGGCATTTTCTTCTAAACTTTAAGTGAATGTTTAGAGGTTTTGGTCTCACTGAAGACTTTGGGAAAAATCAACAATGCAATGATCAATATTTTTGAAGAGTCATTAGAACTGTCTTGATGTGTCTGGCATCCTTGGTTTATTGAACTCCAGATGAGGTTTAAACAAATCCATCGATATTTTGTGATCTACCGTTTACAGCTATTAAACCCTTACATGCATTTATCAGTGGAAACATTAATGATGGCTAGTGCTGCTGAAAATGGGGTCTAGCAATGGGACTACATGTAACAAATAAATTATCTTGACCCCAATGAATGTAAAGTATTGCTGGGTTTTTAGCAATACCCAGTGGGATGCAGAAAAGCATTCCTGCTGGTATGCTAAACTGTTCTGTGATCAATAAAAACGGTATGAGAACATGAGATTGGATGAATAAAGCTGTCTGTATAATTAATGTATTCTCTTAGAGTATTGCACTGCTCTTCTGTCCCTCTGAACTTCTATGCTCCCTTTGCACTGCTGTAGCCATTTCACATTTCCATCATCTGCTATTTTGTTCTGCCTTCTCCCTCGTCATTGTTTTGCAGTGTGTCAGGGACAGAGGAGGAGGGAAATCATGTTGCGGTTTTGTCAAGTGGCTACAACTGGGGGGAAAAACCCCAAACTCGCTAACCCGGACAATTAAATTAGCTCTTACCAGTGGCCCATTGTGAGAGCAGTAGGATGGAAGGAGACCTTAAGCTACCAACAGCTTGGTATTCTCTGCATCTGCTTCTTCCAGCTGTGCAGCTCATCAAAATCCAAAGCACTTTCGATACAAAATGCTAGGTCTGCCAAAAACCCATACTATGCAAAATGACATTTGCCAACCAAATTATTCATGTGTCTTCCCTTCCCCCTTGCTTTTCTGCTGATGCTGCTTTGCCAGTGATGTTTTCTTATCTATGGGCTAGTGAGTGTGCCCCCACTACTCGGCACATCTACTCCCCAGAACGATGCCCCTTAATGACTTTTTACCTTGGGGCTTTGGAACAACAGAATCCAGTGAAAGTTCACAGATTATCAGAACAGTGTCATCTCCAAACCAGCTGATTTCCGGTGCTTTAAGGGAGGTGAAATGGCCAAGTCCAATTACATCACTGGTACTCCTGGATGAAATGGCTCTGCCATGTTCAGCAGTTATCCCAATACATTTACTAAATCTCATTGCCTATAAATTAACCTAATTCGCAGTGTAAGTTGTACTGTGATACTGATTTGCATCGTTTTGACCTGCTGGGGAGCAGTTGGAGCTGATGACTGCATATAGCATGCGGTAGCTTTGTGGAAAGGAGTATGTTGAAGGAAATCCTCTACAAACAGCACACATGAAGTTGGTTTTGTTTCTATGTGCCCAGGACAACCAGGCTGTATCTTCAGTACCTATTATGCACAGCTAATGCCCCTCTCCAGAAGGGGAAGCACTGGCTGCTCCCTAGGGCTGGGATGATGGGAGTGGAGGTGGCTCCTCAGACTGGGTGGGTGGTAGGGCAGGGCCTTGCCAGCCAGGGCTGTCCCACAAGCCCAGCCAGGAGCAGGGCAGACAGGGGGTGCCAGGGCAGCCCCAGCCCTGGGCATCAGGCACCTCCATGGGGACAGGCTGAGCCTGGGATGGGACCTGAGCCCTGGCTTAGCATGGCCCACGCTAGCTTGAGTAAAAGTCCTAGCAGCAGGATGTTCAACCAAAGCTGGAGTACAGAGGCAGTATCGGGTTTTCCAAACTTATGTTAGGGCAATTGTTATGATTTCAGAAACACCCTAGCATAAATACATTATTTAAACCCTATTCAAAGCAGCTACTTGGAAAACTCTCTTACATATCTCTGAACAAGTGTTTATCCTGCATTTAACATGAAAGTGTTTACTAACCTTTGAAACAAAGGCCACTAAAGAGCTGAGAATACAGTTAATCTGCTGCTGAAAGTAGTTTGTCAATTCCTAGAACTAGGTCTTCAAAGGTTAAACAGCTATATTTAAAGTAATTTGAACAGATTCATGATTGCTGGGAGCTCTGTGTTGTGGAAGCCCTGGGCACTGTGAAAGCTGAAATGTTGCCTTCTTAGCTTTACAGAGTGGAAGGCATCTGAATTCAGTCCTTCATTATCTATGCATTTATTTTTATAATTATAGTATCACAGAAAGAGTTCCTGGGGGGGAGAGAGCTGGTATTTTGAAAAGATTTCTCTGTCTGCAAAACTGGGAGCAAGGGTAGGGGAAGAAGAAAGTTTCTGTCAGAGGGATTTCAGACTCTTAGGACTCACTGAATGGACATCAAAAAACGTAACTTGAGAAGATAGAAAATCATAGAATCATAGAATGTTAGGGGTTGGAAGGGATCTCTGGAGATCATCAAGTCCAACCCCTCTGCCAGAGCAGGACCATAGAATCTAGGGCAGGTTACACAGGAACTCATCCAGACGGGTCTTGAAAGTCTCCAGAGAAGGAGACCCCACAACCTCTCTGGGGAGCCCGTTCCAGTGCTCTGTAACCCTCACAGTAAAGAAGTTCCTCCTCATGTTGAGGTGGAACTTCCTGTGCTCTAGCTTGCATCCAGAATATTTAACTATTGTGCATTAGACTATGCATTACATAGTTCCTTTATCCCATGTCCTATGGAATGAAAAGGAGAAACACTCTGGGTTTTGCTTCTGAACCACTATGTTTGCTGAGCACAAATGGTTTCGTGCAGGAAGAAGAGACAGTTATGGTATATGTAACTGCATATACAGTGTGTACGTAAGTATGTAAACAATCCCCATCCCCTCCACAGACACCTTCTCTCTAGGTCTTTCTATGCTGCTGAATGTACAGTGTGGTAGTCGTAGTACAAGTTCTAAATATCAAAAAGTTTTGAACTAGGCAGTGCCAGAGCAGATATTAATTTGCTTCTGTTTGGAGCAAAAATACATTTCTCCATCACCTCCTACAGGGAATGGGTGAAGGCGACTTCATTCTTCCCTCTGAAGACCCAACTTTGGTTTACTGAAAGAGAGCAGAAGCTTATCCTGTATCTCCTGAAAATTCTAGTTTAACATCTAAGTCACTTTTTGCACGTATCAAACTCAGAAAAGTTCATACCATCTAGTTGGAGGCATCTAAATGAGGAGCCTCCATTGAAAGCTTAGTCACCCCTGGTCCCTGTGGGGAAAGTGGAGGGAGACAGCCCTCTAGAGGTGTCTGTTTTGCCCTGTTGAGACATGAATCCCTTTCTGGAGATACCATTCTAGGAAACATTAAGAATCATCATTCAAGTATTTCAGGTGATAGCTAAAATAAGAGAGCATGAATTTTTCCCGAAGCTCTCAGACAGAAATTTCTTCCCTGGGATTTTTGTAGTCCAAGTCTTTGAACTGTTGCTCCAAGACTTCTTTAGTCACTGTCCAGCCATCTTATGGAATTTGTTGCAGGTGGATGACTTACACACACCTTTCCCAGCATCCCGTTATCACCTGCAACTTCAGGACTCCTGAAGTGAACACAATGATGAAGCATTTGTGCCCAGGTCAGTGTGATGTGTGAGCAAAGGTGGTGTTAAGCAACCAACAAGGCTCACTATAGGGTCTTCCAGGGCAAGGGGAGAGGAACAGTGGTACTAAAATACCGGATGTTGTCTATGCCTAAATGCTCAAAGGCTCTCAGATGATGCTGAAGTAACTGAACTTCTACCAAAACCTGTCAGAGTTAGGAGCTTAATTGGCTCTCTACATCATGGACTGTGGACACTATGTTCAGGGCTGTGAGAAGCTGATGATCTATTTATGAAAGACCTTGTTTACAGGCATGTAAATAATGCAGATAATTTTTTTTTACTAATGAGAATAAATTTTAGTTCTGTTGCCTGTATTAACAGTAAATGGCAGCTTCTGCATTGCTTGTGCAAACAGTGGATCTCACAGAATGAGTCAGCTCCTAAAAGGCCAGATTAAATTAATTTGAGGTTCCCCTTGCCCTAATGGAGTGGTACAAGATGGCAAGAGTGTGACTTAGGTCCCCAAAAAGACTGAAAAGAAAAAGAGGAATGTATAATATTGCTGGGTTTTTAGTAATACCCAGTGGGATGCAGAAAAGCATCTGGTATGCTAAACTGTTCTGTGATCAATAAAAACTGTATGAGAACACGAGACTGGACAAATAAAGCTGTAAAGTCATACTTTAAAGACTCAGTAAGTTTTTTCCTTCTGCATCAACCAGACTTGAAAGTCCAAATGGCTTTCAATGAAAGTAAGGCTGCATGGTGCATATGGCATCCTGAAAAATAGAAACTGTACTCTTAAAGTCTTGATGAAGTAATACAAGCCTTAAAGAAATGTACAAGCACAAAATGTTACTGGATAGTTGCTTGATCTGGGAATAAAACAGTGATTCGGGGTATTGCTGTGGCCTGACTATACCCAAGTGCTTGCTTTAATGCTGAGTACTGTGGAAGAGCGCTGGGGACCGATGCAGCTCTGACTCAAGTCCAGGGAAAATGTTCCACTGTCTTCAGTGAAAGCTGGACTGAGGCCTTGATTCTGAGATAAGAGGATGGTCTTTCTCACCCAAAGTAAAAAGGCAGGCTGAGTTGTAGTCAAGTTGACTTTATTGTTCCCTTTTGTGGTTTTTCACTTTGTAGATGCCCTTGCAGGCTTTCATCTATTCTAGGAGTCCCATGAGACAAGAACATTCATGCTGATTTCAGGGAATGGACTGAGAAGTTTCAAGACGCTCTCTGAGAAGCACTTTATGCCTCTGGCTAAAATCTGAAATACAAATGTACAAGAGAATAGGGAATTAGGCTAAGAAAAAGAAAGAAAGAGAAAAAAAGAATGACACAAGAGACAAAAACATGGCAACAGCAACAAAAGTACATTTATCTCTGAAGCCATGGGCTATTACATTTTATTCCCTGCAGAGGAAAGGAAGAATTAGAATTCTTCCTGGGTATCTTCAGTTGAAAGGCATGGAAGTAGGAGATAGGAGATTGGAAACAGACATTAATGGCTCTAAAAAATCACTTTTCTAGAAAGGGAATAGAAAGTTCATCCTATAATGCACTCAGAAAACTGCTCACCTGAAGTCACCATCATTTTAAGAAGAACCTCATTACATGTTTTTTACTTGAGAAAGAAATCCCGTATGTACAAAGCTTAAATAAAAGAAAACCCAACCAACAACAACAAAAAAAAACCACCAAAAAAACCCCCAGGCACTGTTTTTCATATGTCAACTCATTTCTGAAGGTTTCCTTCACAGCAACGTCTGAGCATCCATGGATGCCAGCCAGACCTTCATACATCCACAGAACATGCTAGAGTTTCTCTTATTTACTCTTAATGGATTTTTTATTCCTATTATTATTATATTATATATTACATAAATTATATAATTTATTATTATTATTTCTTATCACAAGTTGTTTCAGACTAGAATTTAACCTCTTCTACGTGTGGGGTTTTTTCACTTTCCACTGGTATGTGTGGACTGCATTAGTGTTGTTTGGAGAGTACGGTGGAAGGAAAAGTAGTAGGATAAAAATGAGTGGTGTTTATTTTTCTTTGATTAGATCAAACAGCAAACAGTGTGAATTTGGGTGCCCAAAGAAGCCTGTTATTCCATTTTTGGGTGAGATTAACTGCTAAGTAACACTAAAGCTTGTACAATGGTCTAGAAAACTGCTATCAGTCTAAAAGGATAATAAAATGTTTTGGACAGAAATCCAAACAATGGTGAATAATGAATATCTAGTGATCTATAATTCTGACAAAGTTTTTTCTTTGAGGCTATGTGTTAGAATTACATGCACATACACATGCTCAAATACTGCAGTACTCAGCAGTACTTGATCAAATGCCTCATAGTAGCACAAAAATAGAATTACACCAGGTGCACAACAAACAGACATGCTACTTTTAAAAAACTCAAGTAAGCCAACTGGAGTTGGAGCCAATGAGAGCAGATGATCAACATATTTATTTTGAAAGCAGCCAGAATGCCTCAACTTTCTTCAGTCACAACTATCTAAACTAAGTCATGGTAGTCCCAGATTCAGCTAATCCCGGTCATGGCTCTGTTATCAGGTGAGAGTAAGAGTAATTCTTTTACTCAGGCCAGCTTTCTCAGTTCACTGTCCATGGATTCCTAAAGCCATGGCCTAAGTTCATATAATTCAGTGTCCAAATTAAAACACAGAGAAGGCCACAAATCCTGCCTGAGTAGCCCCAGGCTCCAGGGACACAAGACAATAAGCCAGTGACACAGAGAAGCGAGGTGATGCAAAGTGCAAGGAAAAGGGGCATCATCACTTTGGTGGAGCTGAAGAAGAATGACTCCTCCTGACAGTTTGAAAGAGGTAGACTGCAACTGTGAATTAAAACTGGGCATTCCTTCTCAATAATTTTTTGCTAAGCAAAGGAAAATATCTTTGAATATTTGGATTCAAATTCTAGATTTTAAAGTAAATGTTTGAGAAATGGAAGTTAAGATTGAGGAATTTTAACTTCTGTCAGACGGAAGTAATGTTTCAGAATAATTTTTTAAGAAATAATCTAGGTGGCAAGGAAAATAATCAATATAATGTCAAAGTGTGGTTAGTGGTAGAAAATAGGAACAGGATAAGCATGTATCTGGTGAGAAATAACAGTCTCCGAGAGTGACTAAGATTCAGCAAAGTGGAAATTCTGCTGATGTAAAGTTATCATTACATAAAAGCTTTAAGGGAGAAAGTCTGTTAACTGTAAGGACAATGGTCAGTCTGATATCTTGGCTTTCAGAATGTATGAATGGTGAATGCATTTCCTGATAAACAACTTAGGTGTGGAGGTACTTTGTAGTGGACACAAATAACTGCATAGGACAGGACTGGGGAGGAGACCTGGACAGGAAGGGAAAATACAAGAACAACAAGCAGATCAGGAATTGACAAAGGAAAAGTAGGAATCAAAGGTTTTATGTGTGTCCTTGTTTGAGTTAGAACTGAATTAATTCTGTTCAGTGATTTTACTTTTCATCTGAGTCTCTTCTAACTAACTGCACTTTCTGAAGGTAACAGCATGTTTTTGCAGACAGTGTCAGCTTCTAGCACTGATAACGCTCCATGGTCAGAATTACCAAGGATTGGTGTGCAGACCAAGGTCACTGCTGCATCTTGTGTACCATGTTAGGGGGTGCAGAAAGTGAAAGGCCGCACCTGCAGGGAGAAGCGGCCAGGTCAGGTGACCCTAAACTGACCAACGCGGGATTCCATCCCATATGCCTCATATTCAGTGTAAAGCTGAGGGATCACGAGGGTCTCTCTCTGGCTTCCTCCTCTTCAACGGCTGGGATCCAGGGAGGACTCTGTCCATTCTGCCTTCGATCCCAATTCGTGTGTACCTGAACCCAGTTCCAGGATCCAACTCCTGAATCTGGTTCCCATCTGCCGCTGAGTCCAGTCTGTGACTTCCCCAGAGCCTGCTCCACAGCATCAGTGGCGAC
>VZZY01018348.1:170302-217465 GCA_013400335.1 Eurystomus gularis
TCCTCTCTAACCACTACACCATATCCTCAAGCACTGCATCTATTCGTTCCTTAAACACCTCCAGGGATGGTGACTCCACCACCTCTCTGGGCAGTCCATTCCAGTGCCTAACTACCCTCTCAGTGAAGAATTTCTTCCTAATATCCAATCTAAACCTCCCCTGACGCAACTTGAGGCCATTTCCCCTCGTCCTATCATTACTAATTTGAGAGAAGAGACCAACACCAGCCTCGCTACAACCTCCTTTT
Source organism: Eurystomus gularis (assembly GCA_013400335.1). NCBI lineage: Eukaryota > Metazoa > Chordata > Aves > Coraciiformes > Coraciidae > Eurystomus > Eurystomus gularis. The sequence goes on from VZZY01018348.1 coordinate 170,551, forward strand.
AGGTAGTTGTAGAGGGCAATGAGGTCTCCTCTCAGTCTCCTCTTTTCTAGACTAAACAAACCCAGTTCCTTCAATAGCTCTTCATAGGGCATGCTCTCCAGCCCTTTCACCAGCTTTGTTGCCCTTCTCTGTACCCGCTCCAGCACCTCAATGTCCTTCTATTCCCTTTATCTTCCCCTTTTTGGGGCGAAAGAGAGTGTCTGTTATAGGTCTAGCCGACTGATCCTAAACCTTGACAATGTTAGCAGAGAAACAAGTTTGGGGACCATGATAGGTTGAAGTACAGCAGAGGAGGTGGCTCTCATGGAAGTACTTTAACCATAATGCAGTGATTTCACCTTGAGAACGGGTTGGAGGTGTTGGGAGAGAAGGTTTGGAAACCAGAAAGAAATCAGAAGGAGAGGACTTGCACAAAACAGGTACAGCAAGACTGGCAATGTGCAAAGCAAACATTGTTCATAGAGAGAAAGCTGTTGATGTGGATCTCAGTTGATGTGTTGTGTTGGCTGTGCGAAAGGTATCAAAGTGGAGACCCACTTAATGATGTAGATCTCTCCTGGAATTGTGATAGCATACTGTTGTCGATTAGCATTTTAATGAGTCATAATAAAATATAATATGCGGATGTAATCTGTGCACAAATGCTTGAGGAAATGAAAGACTGACTAACAACCATTGCATAATTTCAGCATGGAGAAGTTATTGCCCAATTCAGATGTCAAAACCCTGCAAATAGAGATGCCTTGGTCCTACTCGGTTAATGTTCAATTTGTTCTATTACCATTTCAAACATCAAGGAACACAGGCAATAAAAATCCTAATTTGGATATTTAACCTTTATTCAGTAATTTCTCTTCTGGCTGAAATGAAGCCTAGAGCTAAATCAATCTAACTGATAATAAGGATGTTCACCTAACTCTGTGATTAGGCAAGGGTCTTCACATAATACATCTGACAATATTTTCCCTTAAATCAGTATTTCCAGGACAAAAAGGTCTGTTCCATAGACCTTCAACTCCTAATTTATTGAACATAGTCATTCTCATGGTCTTCCTTTAGAACAACAGATAGTAAAGCGGAGAATCATTTTTTGCCATTTTTTTTTCAGTTAAAAAAATGTCAATTTCTTGAAACCTCAGTGATATCTGGATTCTGACCACAGCACAGGGACCCCCAGCTGAAGTTATGTCAGGTCAGCTCCTAAGAAGAACAAAACCACCCTGATTAAAAAAAAAAGGAGAACTTTGAAAATAATCCTTTTGGGTTTGTATTTTTTTTTATTTCTTACAATATTTGATTTGCACGCTTCATCAGAGTATAAATGAAGTTTGAAATCAGTTTTCCATACAGTTGGCAAAGGTTCTTTCTTAAATGACTTTTCTTGCCCTATGATATTTAATGTTCCCAAGAATAGCATGAAGGGAAGAGAATACAAAGTTCCAAATCAGGAAGCACGTAGTTTGGTAAATAGGGAATTTAAGACGAGGAGCCATTAAACACACTCCTCTTACTTCAGGAGTGAGTCCTTTTCAAGGACAAGGGAAAAACAAAATGTACAATGCAGCTCCGTGGCGGTAGGTGTAACATTTTAATAGCTGGCACGCTGCCTGTATCTGATGCACTCGTTCAAATAGGCAGATGCTGGATTGGATAAATGGAAGGGCATGTAAGGACACGCAGTCTAGCTCCTCACTGCATTTATTATCACAATATCTCACCGACTGCAGAACGTGGGAAGAAAGTTCCCTGGATGTTAAGAGAGGCTTTATACTGACAGCCCAAGGTGGAGGCTTTTGCTGTGATTAATGGACACTAAAGTCACAGAACAACTGAAACTATTCTATGTCCAACTCAACTACCGCTTGTGACATTTACTGGTGGAAAAGCCTCTCTCCCCCAGCTGTCAACTCAAATTTAACTCCTGTGATTTATATTCTCACACAGGTAATCTTATACTACCCAGTGCTTCATTAGCAGGTATTTTAAAGCCTGCACACCTTCGTTTTTATAGAAATGTCAAAAACTTCTTTTTCTGACTGGGTATGATGAAAAGCGTGGTTGATGAGACCCCAGGCTTGTATTTCGGTGCTCTGTGTCACCCTATAGCACCCAGCTGGTAAAGCCTGGCAGTCACTAGACTAATGACAAGAAAGCTCGCCTTTTTAGAGCAGAAAGCTGTCAGGTTTTCCTCCTTGTGTATCATGTTTTAGGGCTGACATTAACTTTTGTCTCACCCAAGCCACTGCGGATATGATTTTTTTTCAAAAATTGGAAGACTCAATTTTTGGATATGATTCTGCATACAAATTTTTTTTTAGGGCATTTGAAAAGAAAAGCCAGTTTTTAACCAGTGTGTATTCTTTTAGTCTTTGATGGCAGCACACCATACAGTTTATGCATGTATGGTGTTATTGTTACTAAAGAATGTCTCAAGAGAAAAGCTCTAACTGTTTCACCCCATTTCTAAGGAAAGATTCTTGGAGTTGCAGGGCTGCAGAGCACCTACTTGTGCTGGGGTGAATTACAGTCATGAAGGGTGCAATACCAGTTGCCCAGGTATGAAAAACAGCTTCTTTGAAAGTCTGTCCTCAGATATCTGTTGCTGCCATGAACGATGTCACAGGTGTCCGTGAGTCAGCACTGCAGTCCATCGTATTTTAACGCAGAGACCGACCCAAAAACTTCTGCAAGAAAATAACGCAGTGTGCAGCCGCGGCTGTAATGTGCGCAGGGATCCTCCCACTGCCTCGCAAAATGAATTAAAAAGGAAAGAAAATGTTTATTTGACTATGCAGCCCTGGGTTTTGGTGGGTATTTTTTTTCGATGAGTAATGACTGCTCTCTGCTACTTGATAGCCGAGGCTGGCAGCTCTATGGCAACCGGGCTGCGGGGAGGGCGAGGGGAAAAGTCGCTTAGCAACTGGAAGCTTTAGACAGGCAAGGCTGGTTTAAAGCACAGCAATTAAAAAAAAAAGAAAAACAAACAAAACAACAAAAAAAAAGGCAACAAAAAACTCCCCTCCCCCCAACAAACCCACAGTTGCTACTATCAGAAAAGATGAGATGATTAAAATATAGATCAGAAGAGTTAAGGACTTAGAAGAAAAAAACCAAAAAAACCACGCATGACAATAAAAAAAGAAGGTAACAGCTTAGGGAAAAAAGTACAGGTATTTTACAAGGATCATCCCACATGCAAGCTTCAGCAATGCAAACAATAGCCTCAAACTAGCCCAGACTCTTCCCTGTCAGATCCCAACACTGTTCCACAAAGCAGAACTCCACAGGTATCACCTCCCCGGTGCCTCGAGCTTTGGCTGAGAGTCCAGAGGGGCTCGGTGGGTGCACACCAAGCCCCCGCACAGCCCCTGGGCAAGGCTCCTGTGGGCTGCTGGCACCCAGAGCCCACTGGCAGTGGGGCCACCGCTCCTTGGGGAGATGGAAGGAGCAGCGCCTGCGTAGTCTTGCTCTTGTTATTATTTATAGCCTTCCTCCGGCATGATAAGGACTCTGTGGGCAAGGAAAAAAAAAATATGAAAGGTTATCCAATACACCTATTCAGGTTTTTAGTAATATTTTCCAGATATGTTTTTCCAGTGCTCCAGGCACCCTAGCACTTCATTAATAATGCAGTAAAATCCCAGCAACATTACATTAATCACTCTGGTGGGAACCCAGCCAGTCAGGCACCTCTTTTTCAGTCCTCCATCCTCAGCCTTCTCTAAGCACTGTCTCAAACAGACGTCTTTCACTGCATGCTTGGAAAGTTGCCCAATTTGAGCTATTTTGGACTAACAAAGGGACAACTTCATCCAAAGACACAGAACCCCCACAGAGCTGCTGCCCTCCCCCTCTCTAGTGCAATGGGGGTTGGGTGTTTCTGCTGACCATCGCCCAGGCAGGAAAGGAGAGACTACATTGGCATAACCCTTCCCTTTTAAAGTCTACCCGGAGACCATCAGGGAGGTAACTCACATCTGCAGGTACAAGGAGCCACAGACTCCTTGCAGAGTGCAGGATACAGTGATGGAGCTGCAACCTTCTGCACACGCCACAGAGTTTGCTTTTGGTGCTGTTTTTTTAATGCAGGGAAATCAGTTTACTATTGCAAAAGCCTGATTAAGCAAAAATCAAAATAGACGCTGGGAATGTGTCAGTCTGGTCAAACATCAGCATAGTCAAGTTGCAGGCAGGTTGGCAGGCAGATCTGGATGGCACAGTTTTTTTTCCAGCCAAGCAACCCAACTAGCAGCCAGAATGAAGATGCTGTCGGAGCTCCCAGCTACCCCTTCTCCCTGGCCATCCCGGCAGTGGGTCCTGTCCTGGCTCCCTCCCTTGGACCCCACAGCAGCCAGCTGCTGATGGACAGCTGGCTTTCTGGCTACAGCCTCATCACCTCCCAGGCTCCAGGGCTCCTGGCTGAACCAGTGTTTTTAGGGCTTGTAATGCTACGGGATTTTTGTGTTCACGTTCACCGGCAGCATTGTCTCCCCAGTAGATAATGCTGACTAAATTGATACTTTACAAAGGCACAAAGGAGTCAGCTTGTGACTGATACACAATACTGGTTAACAAGACACATACAATGGTGGTATTAGTGGTAGGAAAGAAAAGCTCAACTTCCTGTCACTCATAGGTTCATTAGAAAATAAAGAGTTGTTAGCAGGCAGAAAAGCTCTTTACATGCATGAAAATGGTACCAGTTCTGGAAAAAAAAAAAAAAAAAAAAAAAAGGAAAAATTAATCTTGCTTTAATGCTGGTGGAACTACCTCAAACTGTCTTCCCTCAAGTAACCTTTCTTAACTGAATTCTGAAATGTGCACACTAAAAGAACAAGATCTATGAAAATCCCATCTTTCTTCGTTAAAAATGCTCTCAAAGCATCTTACATTTGCTTTGGCCAGAGACTGATACTGTCAGCCTGAAGCTTCTTGAGGAATGTCATACATTATGGTAACACTAATAACCAGTAACAGCTTCTAGAGTTATCAGAAATACACTGTCTTTTCCTTTTGTCTCTTCTAATGTTTTTCTAGTGTTCAGAGAGGTCTTACAGTCAGATGAAGTGAGAAGAAGGTATATAAAATACTTTAGATCCTCCAGTCACACACTAAGAAAAGAGGCTAATTGTTTCAGACAGTCTGCAAATTTTTCTTAAAAAAAAAAAAATCAGCAATTCTTGGGTTTAAAAGTCTGAGAGACATACCAGCATGTCCTAATAGCTACGTGTTTATTTAATCTTTTTTTCTTTCTGACAGCTTTGTGCTGCTCATCGGATGAGCTGTCAGAGCCTCCAGCACAGCCTGGGAGTCCTGCTCTTTTATTGCTGTACAACATTTTTGGCTGACAAGTTGTATAAACCTTATTGCAGTTCTGCTTGTCTTGGAGCGGAAATAGCAAAATGTAGCCCACCTCTCTCATGTGATCTTGCAACTCAAATAGCCATAGATTTTAACATTGCCCGTGGAATAAGGTACTGCACTCAGTCTAGGACGTAAGAATCCCAATACAACTGTGAATATGTAGATTCACTCATCTCCCTACACCCTCACTCAGCCCTGCGCTTGAAGAAGTCCCAAAGGTAGAAGAGTTGAGATATTAAAAACATCAACATAAGACATACGAATATTTTGAAGTGCACGGGCACTATCATTTACTGGGCTGCTAGCTGCCAGTGACACTGATGAGCTACTGGGTTAAGTTATACAAGCTGCAAGAGTTAGTTTTGCCTTGCTTTGGATGCCATATATATATTGCAGCAAATAATGTTGGTAAGGACAGGCAAATGAATTAGTTTTTTGTTAAATGGTAACTTTTGGGAAAAGATAGTGGTGGGATCTAATTTTAATATGATTTTTACCATTTGTTTTCTGTAACAGCATTCTAGTTTATATATGCCTTTAGAGGGCAAATAAAAACAAAAATATGGAAAAATGAATGTGATATATGCAACTAAAGATTGTTGTAACAGAGGCAAAAGCAAGCTTGCTCAGGCCACCTGTTTTCTTTGGTAGATTTTGAGTATTTCACCTTGAAAGTTTAACAAGTCTTCGCCAGAAGTTTCCTGCACCCCCAAAAGCCTGACTATTTTCTACTTCTATATGCAAGGATACTTTGTTATTATGACTATCATCACTGGGAAAGCCGGTGAAGACAAATGTATTGCCCTAGTACCATCTAGTGGAGGGAATGCTGGAGAGAGATTTAAATGAAAGGAGAAGAAATTATTTGAAGTGGGATCCCAGCTCATCAGATCAGTGTCATTTCTTTGGGAAAAGAAGATGCAAGCCCAAGAAATAGTTGTCTTCAAGTTGCTCAGAGGCTTTTCCAAGGCTCTCTCTCCCCAAGTCCCACAGAGATTGGTAAACTACCTAGGACTGAAATGCCTTTTAATAATACAGACCATCATGCTTAGGAACATTTTGAAATTTTACTTTGTTTTCTGAAGAAATTTATAGGCAAACCACACGTCAGTGATGCCACCTGTTTCTTATTTGACAGCAACCATCTGGACGGCAAATACTCTAAAGCCAAGAAAGTCATTGCAGTCTGCAAGGCAAGATAGCGAGCTGTAATTTAAATGCCCAAATGTCAACCACAGTATGAAGAATTATATGTGGCCCACAGGAGGGATGCATAAAATGAAAAACATGCCTATAGCAATAACCCTTGCATTAGAGGAATCAGTGATTAAATATGTAATATATGGACTTGAGCGGCCTCCTACTCACCCTCTTTCTTTTTGCAACAACTGCTTGATGACAAATAAAGCCTTTCCAGCGACTAAAACAACTTAGAGGTGGAGCAAGCAAAGCAATAGTAGCAAAAAGCTGAGTGGATGTCCCTCATGACCTCATTCTTTCACACCTCCTAGATGGCCATGAAGTAAACAACCCCTGCACATGGCTCAAATTCAGCTGACTTCTGGAAGCTGGCTGCTAATCTGACTCTCTTCTTCCCCTATTCTTCTTCCTCAGTGTCCTGTCAGTCTTGTGTTTACCTTCTTCTTATTGCTTTCTACCTATGTATTTGGTTCCAAAAGATTAAAATAAAATTTAAAAAACTAGACAATTAAGTTCTGTATCTCATTGGAGCAGGACAGTGCTCTGCACTAGTAAGAATAAAATTCAATGTAGAGGATAGGGCAGGAAGGCAAGAATAGGGGAAATATTGGAAATTGACGTGTATAATTTGCTTTTGGGAAGTGGAGTACTGAGCCAGGCAGAAGAAAAAAAAGGATAATTTTTAGTGTTGTTTGATTAGCTGGCAATCCTCCCATCTTCAGACTGAGTGCTAATTTTTGAATTATGCAAAGTGTCTCCTGGGGCCACAGAATGTATCTGGAAATGAGAGCCAAGGGAGGGAGAGCAGGCTTCAGTGATGGGAACTAAGCACAAGAGAAGCGCCTCAAGGTAGCAGTGAGACAAACAAACAACCCTTTATTTGTATTCTTATAAACTCCTTATAACAGTAGTAGCTACATGGCAGGGATCAAGAGAAGAATTACCAGTGACAAAAGGAGGACAGAGTTACTAATAGACAACAAGGTAACAGTGTTCACTATAGCCCTAGGCCATAGCTGTAGCATACCTTAGTTATGATTAGCGTTATAGATCCAAGATGTTTTGGAATCAAACTTGAGTGTCTGATGCTTTCATCAGGAGATGGAGTAGAAGGCCTTTTCCATGCAATTCTCCCAGACATAGGTATTATAATAGTGTCATCTCCATGGCTGTGGCCTGTGCTTCATCCTGCTGAGACAAGCAGTCCTATCTGACACCTACAGCAGTCCCTCAGAAGACTTAACTAGGCCTCCACCTCCTGCAGCACCAAGGGGGAGAGCCCTTTCAGCAGCCAGCTCCATGCTGGAGGACCTCCGGGGACAAGCCCAAGGCAACATTCCTGGTGCTCTTGGTAACGCATGGAGACACTAAAAACCCAGCATGGTTATCTAGGCCAAAATTCTTGCTGCACATACATCTCACAGCTAAAATGTGTGACTTTGTATAAGAACATTCAGCTAGACTGGTGTCTCTGCAAACCATGTCCCAAGACCTGCTTAGAGAAAAGGTCTAGAGCGGATGGCGTGGCAACTCCTGAGACCATGAGCCTAGAGGAGATGGCATGGCCATGGGTATCAATGCTGCTAACTGTGCAGCCATGCAATATCCCTAAGGCTTACTTTGCAAGAGAAGAGGAGGAGGATGTTCAAGTAAGCACAGGCAAAGGTAATGGAGGGAAAGAGCAGGAAGAGCCCATCTGTCTCTGCCATGTGATGAGTCCCATGTCTATCACCCGCTGTGTCTGTAGGCTGCACTGCCAAGTGAATGGAGACCTTTATGCTATTTCCAGTGCCTTGCTGGAAAAAGGAGAGGACATTTGAGATTGGTAATAGAGCTTTGGCTAGGTTTGCTGAACAACTGCTGGCATGTGCTGTGCTGCTCATTGGCAAGATCTGGGAATGCTACCAAAAGCCCTCTGCACCCTGGGAATTGCCTTTACTAGTCTGGAAATGGCTGCAGAGTGTCCTGCATGAGACGTTTGCTTCCTTCTCCTGATGCAAGCAATCACATGTGGCAGGGGGGAAATGTAATGTTCCTGTAGGAGCCTGAAAGCCCAGGGAGCTCTTCCTAGAGTTGGTATAAAAGGTTTCTCCCTACTGTTGGTGTTTTCCCTGCCTCTGTTCCTCTGTCCTGATAAGGGAAGAGTGCCTCCATTGTCCCAGAGAGCATGCAAGAGTCTCAAATCGGCTGCTTTAGGATCCTGTCCTGGCAGAGATTGCAGTGTATTTAGCCTAGCCCGTGTGGTTAGCACTCTCAGCTCATCATTCCCCAGCATTCGAAAGGCATGGCTTCTGGGCAGCTGGCTCACCATGTTATTCCAGAAAAAGCCAGGAGTAGAAACATGGGCAATGTTTTGCCACTTCTTAAACTCTTGGACACCAAAATAGACACTAAGTCTCAGGCTGAACTGTAAAGAGTTCTACACCACAATAAGCTATGTTGTATCCCAGTTCAGATCAGTGAAGGGATTTCCCTGCTGAGCTCCTCCCTCTCACCAGTGCCTAGGTTCACTTCTACAAACTCATCACTCCAGGACAGCATGGACACAACTGCACAAGTGTGACTCCTTCCATCCTATGCAATCCTCTAGTGCTATACCAGCAGGTTTCACACCTTCAGGCATGCTGCACACATCTGCAGCTTTATGTTGCAAAGCCACCACTCTGGCAAGCTGCAGCACAGGTTATACATTACTTTGGACATCTTGAACTAGGCAAAAACGCATGGAAAGAAGCATTTTCCATTGGACCACATAGGCACCATGTGGGATGAGGTATGTTGCAGGGACAAGATCTGTATATCATGGATCTGTCTGTGCTTCTCGCTTGGCCTCAGCACTGAGGATTAGCTCCCGGCTCTCTTCTATTTAGCAGTGTAGTGTAGCCACAGGGTCTAAGTAACCTTCTCCGGCCCTATCGCAGCTAGAGTTGTAATAACATAATCCTATTATTCTTAATATAGCTCAGGCTGAGGAAATCATTGTAAAATTCAGCCATCTTCCATAGGTACACTTTCAGACTCTTTAAAGAATAAGGTTCAGCATTTCTGAAGAATAATTTCGTGTTGGCTTAGATCCGTTTCATGCATCAATAAATACATTATAGGCCAAAGAACACATATATAGAGGTGTGGTTCTTATCTCTTTCAATTTCTTTTATATTTGAGGAGATTACAGGTTGCTTGCTTTTTTTTTTCTATCAAGAAAAAGTATAACTTGGAGTGCATAAGGCTATGATGTGGATCCTGTATTTGGAATTACCAGAAAGATCAAATTTACTAGGCATTCTCCAGAGCTTTTCATCTGACATAATAAATCAAACACCATAGGCCCAACCGTGTTCTCTTTATACTGTAGCAGCCAGAGTGAACTTAATTCATAAAAGTTGAGTCAGAAGGATTTGGCCAAACACCTATTTACCTTAAAGAGGAGTTTAAAAAAAAAAAAAAAAAAAGAAAAAGAAAAAAAAAGAAAGAAAGAAAAAGATACTTCAGGAAGGTGTCATACTGATAGCATGAAATGCCCATAGCCAATTGTAAAAATCTACTCATTTAAATGGATGCCATCTGTGTATTCTGGCATTAGGTAACATAAACAGCTTTTGATGTATTTGGGCAGAGAAGCAAAACTACAACTAGTAAAGCTTCCAGAAATCATAAAAAAGAATAAAAGAGTATGAATTCATGTTTCAGCAGCTCATATTTCATACTTGTAACTCAAACTTTGTTCCATGACTTTATGACAGAAGCAAGAAGAGGGACTACAGTTATAGCAGCCAGAAAATGTCTTTGTCATTGACAATGATTAAGGAAAGAAACAGGAGAAGATGGCTACAAGAGGCTCAGTGCCAGAATGTAGCCCAGCCATGATATGGATCCAGCCTGCTATGGGCTTGCCTGAGTCTGGATCATCTCTGTTGTGAGTGGACGGTAGCATTGTAATATAAAAAGCCATTTCTTTCGTCGTAGTTGTTTGCGTTTGAAATTTAAGCTTTTAGTAACTTGATTCACCCATGAACCAAATATAACTTGGTCTGATCTATGTTATGGGAACACTGGTCTAACTTACATGCCCACTTAAATCTGTGTACTTTTCTTACTTAGGTAGGTTAAACTGACTTTCCTTAAGTCTTTTATAATACCTTTTGCTAGATGGAAACATGGAAAAGCTCCATTTTGAGACAGATTTGTTTGGAAAAAAAAATAATGAATCATTGGTATGGTGTATCATTTTTGAAAGGAAGATCATATTGGAAGATAATACTATTTACAGCCCTAGCTAATGCAGAATGCTATCCCAAACACTGCTGGAGTGCAATTGGTTTTCAGAGGAAGGCTGGTAACTATTTATATAAATCTAGCAACAACATGTAATAGTTTTATACTTGGCAGAGAGCCAAGGAAATGCCACCAGTGTTTGAAACTGCCAGAGTAGTATGCCTATTGCCTATCTCAACTGAATGTGATCCAGAAAGCTGAATGTAGCTACCCTGCAGGGAAAAAGAATAGCTGGGCTTTGAAATAAGGAGAAGTCAGGAACTTGGATTTCCTTGCTTTCCAGCAATCTGCTCTCCAAGAGCACTGTATCTTTTCTCAAATGCACATGGGGACCCAGAAACTGGCAGTACCTGTAACCTGCCTGTGTCTCGGTACTGTCTGCATCCCTAGGCACTTCTTTCCTTTGGGCTGGTAGGGGTTTGGCGGTGATGGTGGGCTCAGCCATAATTGAGCGTGAACTGCAGATCGATGGAAATTGGATTGCATAAAGTGGTGAAGGCAGAAGTAGGTCTGTCTCAGAGAGGTACCTAGACATAGATGGGATGGATTACACCCATCAGTGCTTTTTTAAACCACAAATGAGCTGATGTTATTCAAAGCACCAGAAAAAAACTTTTTCTTTTAAATACAATGTTGATTTTTAGTGTTTTCAGAGGAAAAGAGAGATTATTAGATCTGCAGAGGAAATTAGGCACTAGAGTGCTCTGTTTTCCACTGAATACCTAACATAAAATGCCTTAATGTTCATTGCAGATGAACCAGGATCCAGGCTGCTTTTATACCACATAACTGCCAAGGAAGAAACTGGCTTCAATTTCGGAGAACTGAGTGCAGCATCATGAATGACGCATCAAAAAAGCCTGCAATAAAAGCCTGATTTATGACAACTCAGTGTTAATGACAAAAATCATCTTCCTGCTTTGCATTGAGCTAGGTTGGAAAGTCCTAAACAAGACAGGCAATCTGCCCAGAAGTCTGTAAGTATCAGATATTTTAGGAAGTAAATTATCAACAGGATTTTACAAGGTATTTTGTGAAAATATTGACTGTCCCAAAACTCTTTAAAAACCCAGTGTTCTGTACCCGTGCTGAATGAACCACATAGTAATTTATGCACTTAGCAATGAAGTTGTAAATATAAGTATTGATGTAGCAGCTGTGCTATACTTCATATATGATAATGAAATATTAATGTTGGGAAAAACAAACCTTCAGAACTCTAAACCTTGGTCCTGCATGCTTTTTGGTTTGGTTTTTTTTTTCACTGAATTTGCTAAGAAGTCAGTTGGACACTGCAAAGGCAGAGGGACAGGCATCATAATTTCCCTCTGCCATCTGAAAGGATTTTATGGGGACGTTGAAAATATGAAACACTTTGTTGAATAGTTGGCACTAATGTCTTTTTTAGGAGCACAGAGAGAGAATAGCAGTTCCTTTTCATAGTGACTGGAGAACTTTTATCAAAGAGGGACTCTAAACAACTGACACGCACAGGATTTAGTATGTACAATGCTATTTAATTGGTTAATTTAAATGTGAGATAGGGCCCTGCACATTCAAAAGGGTTGTTTTCTTTCTTAATGTCTGGTTTCCGGTGTGTAATATATCATACAACATAGTTTAATATTCCATTAAAATAGCTCAGATGGGTTGTTCTTTGCCTAAAACTTAAAGGGCTCTACCACCGTCATAATAAATGCTACATTATGTTTGAGGTTTGGCAGGCTCTTAAGGTCACCTCTCTTTAAATTTGAAAATGCTTGCTCACATTCAAGTCTTCCTGCCAGGAAGACTCAATTCATTAACTTGCACTTATGTGGATGGCTATTTCTCTGTTTCTTTAACTGAACTTTTACGCTGGCTGCCTGCTGTGTCCCAAGTGCTGCAAGCATTTCAGAAAGTAGGTGCATGCTGTGAAGGCAGCCCTCTCTGTAAATAATGTTCCAATTAATAAGACAATTATACAGCACTGCAGTACTTTATTGGTGTTCTCTGTTACTGCAGTGCTGGTCAGAGCACAATAGTTAAGATAGCATCAACATTTTCATATAAACCCTTCTCTCCAGAAGCTTAGACTACTTTCTATACTACTGTGACAATTCAACATAGCAAAGAGGCAGGAAGGCATGTGTTTTACAGTGTTTTTTTACAAAATTGTCTCTAGATTATATGAGTAAAATTAAAATGAGAAGAGGGGATTTGGCTTAGGCTTTTTATATTAAATGCTTTCTACATTATGGGTTGTAACAGTAAAAACAGAGTGGAAAAGTATCTTCAGTTATGTTGTTTACTGTAACTTTCCAAAGCCATTTTAAAGTGAAATTTTACAGGACTGTTATATGAATGGGCCCTGGAATGACTGTAGATTGAAATTTCTAAGATCCAGACACAATATGTGAAGATCTGGGTAAAATTTACCTGCCCAACACAAAAGATCCTGCACCACCCCTTCTGAGCTGCTGTGTCGCTCTGGGCATGCCTGTGGTCTATAACAGCTTTGCTCTTTTAGTTTAAAGCTCCCCAGATGCCTCAGTTTGTGTTTCTGGGCACAAAAAGTGTTTCTGTCTAAACCACTTGGTACCTATGTGATGCCTCAGCCCGAAAGAGATGCAAGAAGTAGTGGCTCTTTTTCCCTCTGGGCCCTGACACTGTAAGGGAGCCTCAGACTATCCCGTCCCAGGTCACGATGCCCTGAAGGGCTGTCAAAATCTCCAAATCCCACTACTGCTTTCTTTTAAAACTTGTGAGAGGAAGATTTTGTCTTTTTCTCATATGAAAGCTTTATCATCAAATAGAGAACTAACAGAAGAAGGAGGATGGGCAGGGTAAGGCCAAGAAATAAATGAAAAAAAATAAAGCAGAAAGAACAAACTTTACAGCCTAGTGGTGAGGACGTGGGTAGTGGGCGACAGTCCTGGATCTCTGCATAAAATACAGATACAGTCTTCCATCAGATTCACCTTGAAGTTAGTACATTGGTATATACACATACATAATCAGTGAAAATTTTATGAGAACCCTATAAAGTATGTTTCAGATGTAATCAACATTAAAATTACTACTTTAAATAATACCAGCATGCCTCTGTTGCAGTTCATCCAGCCATTGTGAACATTTTAATTCCAAAAGATGTAGAACATCTCTTTTGTATATTTGTGCAAATTCCAATGCATTGGAGGGCTAATACTCAGCTGGGATCCTTCAGCTCTGTGGTGGTATTTAATAAGTATCAGGTTTGTCTTGTGCACACATGTGGTTATGCATTTTTTCAGGTTACCAGTTTGGAAATCCTGCTCCTTTCTGTCCTTACCAGCTTTCATGCCATTATTGCAGGTTATTTACCGTGGCTTACTATACAATACAGAATAATACAAACTTCAGAGGCTTTTCTTGTCTATTTGATGTAAATTCCACTGGAGAAATACCTGTCCTCATCACCACTGACAGGGTGAAGCTGTACTTTAAGCTGACCATCATCAGCCAAACCCCATGAATTTGCAGTATTGTTGTCAAACGACAGGGAAAAAAACAGCTGTTCATGTGCCTGCATTGACTTTTCAGAAGCCCTCCAAGGTCAGCCACTAAAACCAAGCTGTGACTTTCCCTCCAAATTCATTTGTCCTCACTTTAGGAGCTGTGTTGAGGTGAAGCCATTTGTGACTTCAGCATTCCTGATGGCTGCAGAACACGGGCAGGCTGGAAAGACACCATGCCATAGGTGTATATTTATGCAGGTTTTTTACACCGGATCAGTATGGTGAAGTATGGAAGAACTAGCAAATCTGGCTAGCATCTCTGAAACACGCAAGTGATGTACATGCACTATTCGGACTGAACTATTGATATGGAGTTGCAGGTAAGCATAGTGCAGCCTGCATGTGTTATAGCACAGATATCCTGAGCTGGGCTCAGGAACAGCTTTGTGATTTCCACTCTTCTGGAGTTGGCTTGCCATACAGCTGGTGAGAGTTGTTGTCAGTAGCTTAGCTAGGTTTGCTGGTTCTTCCACTTCCCTGGTTTCTTGTATCTGCAATAAACATAGAGCTTTTTCTCCTCAAGAACCTGGCACAGTGTGGATAAGAATATAAGCAGAAGTAGAAGCCTTCTTCTGTGTCTGGGAAGCGGACTAAGCTGCTCGCAGGGTGTTTTGCCTGTTCCCTTTTGTGCCCCAACTCTGTTGTCAGTGCAGTTGCAGAGGCCTCAGGTAGCACTTAGGTCCTTGCTCACTTTAATTAAGCTGACTCAAGTGCAAAATAATGTCACATCTGAGAAGACAAATCGTAGTAGTTGAAACATTACTTTGTAAGGCTACGTACACATGGAGGTCTGTCAACGGACAGTGGGAATCACTAATGTGAGACTGAGAGAAAATACCCGCCATTTACAGTTTGTTGTTAATGAGTTCAGTCTACCCATGCCTGAAAAATATAAACAGAGATTTTCATCAGGCTTTCTGAGGGTGCAGGTCTTCCCTTTGTTGGGTGCCCAACATAGTGCAAAGGAGGTGCCCTGGATTCAGTAGGGCCTTAACCAGAGGAAAGGTGATTGTGGAAAGGAGAAAGAAGAAGCATAATGCAGCAGGAGACACAAACGGACCTTGGTAATGGGATCTTTCTCCACTGGAAACATTTCTTCTCCTAATACATTGCCTCTTCTCATTGCTGTTGGTGCAAAGGTAGGAAATGAAAGCTTCTGGAGCAAGCCAGGTTTCCTCTTCATGGGGGTTGTGGGAAGGTGTGGAGGCACCTGGAGTGGGAGAATTTCCATGTGTATATGGCCAAGGGGAAGAGGGCTATGGGGAGGGAGGTGTACTCAGAAGCTGGGCTATCCTGCAGGCCTTTGGGAGAGATGAATGCTCTTGCTCTAGAATTTAGGTGAAAAAGGTTGGAACAGCTAGAGAAGGTTGGGGAAGGAGGGATGAGTGAGCCAGCTTCCACCACCGACCTTCTGTCCACCAGGAAACAGCAGGGAGCAACAACAGCTCTGTCCTTGTCACACAAATATCCCTGCTGTCCTGCAGACTAATGACTAATGATTAATGAGATGTATCCCTGGCATCCAGGGCTCAAACACTATTTTGGGTGCCAACCACTACATCATGCAGTAATTTTACAGAGGGATATCACACACAGATCCCAATGCCTGTTATGGAGATCAGTGTGGAGATTGTGTTAAGTGCTGAGCAGAACGGCTATTTTTGTGCAGTTACTGTTACACAGCCGAACAGCTGGTTCTGCGCTCTGACAGCCACTGAGGAAAGTCCAACATGCCTTAAGAGCAAGAGAACAGCACGCAATGCTGCATAGGATATTGTGATGCCCTGGTCAGGTTGTCAAGAACCTTGAATTTCTTTTGGTAGTGTATAAGAGAAGCGATAGAAGCAGAAGAAATAGTAAAAGAAGCAATGCTTACATGTCTACTTTCTAAAAATGCATGTATGTATTTTAAATACTTTACTGTTAGGTTTCTCCAGGCATTTTGCTTTGGCTTTGTCTGTGACATTACTTTTTCATTTCAGTGTTACCGTATTATTCTGGAAGCACTTACTATGAAATCTATCAATCCATACATGGTTTTTTAAGGAAATTCCAGTCTTCTGATGAACTTTGTGGAGAGAGACTCTTATAGTAGGTCACTTGTGTGATTACTCTCCAGTGCTTTCCTTTGCACAGCCTTCGCTATAAGCCAAAGACTTTGCCAAGAAAGCGGGCCAAAATGAGAGTGAAGACTGATTACAACAAAGTTATTTATAACAACCATAAAATTAAGTCTTACCAAGTGACAGCATTATCCCATGGTAATAGACAAATTCTTCTTTGTTCAGACATGCTAATTTGTATATAAAAAAAATTCAGGCTGCCAACTGAAGCATGACAGTTGATATGTGCAAGTTGACTTGCTTTCCAAGGTTTAGTGCATTTATTGCAGCTCTGAAAGCTCAGATGAACTGTTTACGTGCCTAACCAGTGGCCCAAAATGTAAGACGTTTGCAAACCTCATAATGTTTTCAGCAGCTCCATTTCAGGCTGTTGAAAACCATTAGTAATGCACCACAATAATTGGTTAAAGGAAAAACATTCTCTTCAAACAAATTGCCATTAAACCGTAATCTTTATTTTTATATTTCTTTTACTGCTATTATGGGGATTTGTCTGGTAGTTCTCTGTTTTCTCCATCTCTCCATTAGCAAGAGGTAGAAAGTGACTGCCTAAATGGACCTTTTCATGGTCTGAAGCGTACACAAATTGAGCACTGTGCACAGAACATGGAAATAACGTACAGTGATGCTGGTTTTGTTTGTGATTAAATGACGCACAGTTGTAAAGCAAGTTCAGCTACATCTCCTGCGAATATCACAATGATAACTTATGTCTGCTTCTTGTTCACAGGCAAGCGATTGTCACCAGGACCAAATAAACAGCAGTGATTTTGGCCCATTCATTAACCACAAATAAATGTCAAGGTAGAAGAGTACGAAGTTTATTAGATTGAGATACAAATAATGAATGACATCATAATGAAGCTTTTTGTATTTAAACAGTAAATGAAAACAAGATGACAGAAAAATGCTGAGCAGGCAGTCAGAGGAGTGTTTTTTAAAGGCTAGGGAAGAAGGAGCTCTTCCCCGCCTCTTCTGTGGCAATGGCCTCCCTGGAGTCCTCATTACCTCCCCCCTCCCATAGGACAAAGAGTGAGGTGTTAGGGCTTCCCCACTGAAAAAATCATCCAGGCCTCACAGGAAGGAGGATCCTGGTGCTGGGGCTGGCCAAGGTGTGCTGTGAGGAGAGGAGGCAGAGTTTGGCTAGTGAGAGAAGGAGGAAATTCAACCGTTCTCCCTGGTGCCCAGCAAAGGACAGGGTGTGACATGGTTACTAGTGGCAGCAAGAAAATGCCAGCAGTACCTAAGGAAACAATCCTCCCTATGGAGGTGGATAAGCATTTAAACTGTTTGCCCAGAAAGGTGGTGGATCCTTGGAGATTTCCAAAATCAATCTGGTGTTTGTCATTCCACCTTTCTCTACAAAGTGAGGAACACCAGCAGCACCATGGTCTTTTTCTCTGCACTTGCATCTAGCCGTGTTAGTATAGCGATGTTGTTTAAAAATACTGTGCCCTGTAGCAGCATGACTCTGGTAAATATTTCTGGTGTCGCGCAGGCCTTAGCCACCCATGCCTCCGCAGTGCCTACTGACGAGTCAGGCTATGAAGGTCAGAATATCCTATAAACTGCATAGTGTCCGTGATGCCTTTTAGGCTCTGCCAAGTCACTTGCTCGTGACTGCAGGGGGAAATAAATGCGTGCCCTTGGCAGCCATGTGGCTTTCACTCTGCTACAGTATTTAATCGCATGCTGGGGTAGCATCAATACAGCAAGCTTTTCTTCCCCCACTCTGGTTTTCTGCTTGCTCTTTTGCAGTTCTCTTCCCAGTCTTAACACTCACTTCAGTGCCTACCTCACTTGGGGAAATCTTTAGCGTAGCACTAACTCTACCTTCTCATTTTTTCTGTGTGAAACTTCAGACTAAGTTTTTAACAGATAAATTATTGGTGTCATACTAGCAGCTCCAAGTTTTTTTTTATTTCCTTTTAACAGAAGCAAAAAATCTAGGCTGCACCAGGACAGCTTTCCAGCATAACCCTCTGGATATAAAAAAAGTCAGCGGTTTCTGTGTAGGCTGGAGTTTGGTGAACAAGGTTAGTGGTTAAAAACAGCTGAAAATAGCTTTTTGGAAAACATTCTTTTTACCTTGAAAATGTTCCAATATAAGCAGCCCACTGAAAAATATTTTAAACCATGATACACAAAGTTCACACAGTTAAGAAAGGCATTGAGCTATAATGTCAGAGATGTCAGTTGCCTTTGAAGAGTATGGAGCTGGTCAACAATTTAATCCGTTATTTGAAAGTACTGCTTAAAGTTGTCAGCATTAAAAGATGATATATGCCTTAAAAGACAGCATATGACCAAAGAGTGTTCCAGCTATAGTTAATTCCATTTTAGCTGCACCTTTGTAATGTTTTATTGACTTTCATAGAAAATTCCAGTCCTGGTCCCTGCTGAAAGGCAACCTGGTTTTGAAGTTTAAGCAGAAATGTTAGATGAGCTTTGAGCAGGGAAAATACTGGAAGGAATACCTCTTCTAATAAATATGTACATATACACACATATATGTTGTACATACACACCTTATTGATTTTTTCTGAACAATGTTTTAGGCAAAATGACTGGGGAAAAATACTGAAATCTGGCCAGAATATAGCCAAATAGGGCCAGGGCATTTTGTTACTCTGGTGTGTATTGTCTTACTTGATAATGATCTTTTTAAAAAGGTGAGGTTTTTTCAATACAATACATATTTTCCTTTGTATAGATTAGCCACATGGCCCCAGTGTCTTACCTCTCCTTCAGCTGTCACACACTCAGCAAGGTACAGAGCAGACTTTTGTAGATGACAGCAGGTAAGGCAAGACTGATTGCAAACATAAGAGTAAACTCTTGCGTTCATATCAGTAGGAGCACAAACAATTGCAAAGAGAGAGGGGGAAAAAAGCTCTTCCCAGCAATTATTTTAATGTCCATGTTTGCTGTTTTGTGAGTTTTCTCTTCGAGCTCTTAGCAGTGAATTATATCATGGGAACTATTGTTGTTAAATTTGGGTAAATGTTTTTCTGAGAAAACAGTTAACATGGCAAAAATTGTGTGTTTGTTTTTCCCCAAGCAAATACCATTTTTCCCATTTTTTTAATCTGGAATCAGGACTGAGGTGGAATGGGAAGCTATGGTCACAAGTGTTGCAGACATGTTTCTGCCACCTTCTTAATGGGTGGCGAGCAAGCTACACAGATCACATGGGAAGTGAGGAAACTGGGTTTAACTTCTGGCACTGCCACTAGGGTTTTAAACCTGAATATCCTGTTTCCCAGGAGCATCCTTGTTATATGACACAGAGGATGAAGCAGCAGGAATGCCCTCAAACCCTCTCATTGATGTCACAAGACCATGGGTAACTGAGTATCCAGCATCCAAGGAGGAGAGGCAATCACCTCATCTCCAGATAAGCAGCCAGCCCTCCCAAGCAAGCACCTGCACTCCTTCTTCCTTCCTTTCTCAAAGAGTTCCTGGGTCCTGTACTTGGGTCACAACATCCCCATGCAAGACTACAGGCTTGGGGAAGAGTGACTGGAAAGTTGGCCAGAGGAAAGGGACCTGCAGGCATTGGTTGACAGCTGTCTGAATATGAGCCAGCAGTGTGCCCAGGTGGCCAAGAAGGCCAATGGCATCCTGGCCTGTATTAGAAATAGTGTGGCCAGCAGGACTAGGGAAGTGATCCTCCCCCTTGTACTCAACACTGGTGAGGGCACACCTAGAATACTGTGTTCAGTTTTGGGCCCCTCACTACACGAAGGACATTGAGATGCTGGAGTGGGTCCGGAGAAGGGCAATGGAGGTGGTGAAGGGTCTAAAGAACAAGTCTTACGAGGAGTGGCTGTGGGACCTGGGGTTGTTTAGCCTGGAAGAAAGGGAGGCTGATGGGAGAATTTATCGCTCTCTACAGCTACCTGAAAGGAGGTTGTATCAAGGTGGGGTTTGATCTCTTTTCCCAAGTAACAAGCAATAGGACAAGAGGAAACGGCCTCAGGTTGTACCAGGGGAGGTTTAGATTGGGTATTAGGAAAAATTTCTTCACTGAAAGGTCTTACCAAGTATTGGAACAGGCTGCCCAAGGAAATGGTGGAGTCACCATCCGCGGAGGTATTTAAAAGCCGTGTAGATGTGGTGCTTAGGGACATGCTTTAGTGATGGACTTGACAGTGCTGGGTTAATGGTTAGACTTCGAATCATAGAATGGTTTGGGTTAGAAGGGATCTTCAAAGGTTATATAGCCAACCCCCCTTCAGTGACTAGGGACATCTCCAAGTAGGTCAAGTTGCTCAGAGTCCTGTCCAGCCCAACCTTGAATGTCTTTTCAATCCTAAATGATTCTATGATTCTGTGACTTCATAAAAACATGGAGCTGTACTGCAGGAGAGACTGGCAACCAGTTGACCTTAGAAATATTGTTCAGGTAGCTGAGGCAGTTGAACATAACTCTTCCATAGGACAGGCAACTGTGCTCTCCTTGAGTCATTGGGTAAAAGCTAGCAGGAGCAGGTCAGCTTTTGGGGAGCTTTCAGTAATACAGGATAGTATTTTATACCTTTTGCTTGTCTTGATGATAAGAAATTTGGTTTAGTGTTTTATATCACAACATACTTCAGCTTTTTTTGTTTACTTGTTGAGTGTACACTCTGTGAAAGGCAAAAGAGGATTAAGACACATTTCAGCATCTTATTTTTGTACTTTTTTAAAAAAAACAAAAGCACAGTGTGAGATTGGAAGGAAAAACCCCACAATTACTGCCAAGAATATAGTCCATTAAGTGTTCATGTAGCACTGTAGACACCACTGTGGTACCTAAACACTGCCCAAAGGGCTGTAAGTGGCCTGGAGACCATTTGCTACATACAGATTTCTTTAATAGTTTTGACCAAGGCAATCACCGTCTTAGGAAGTTTCTAAATTGCATTTTATGTTTGGGGGTTTTTTTGGTGATATTTTATTTGTTCTATGTATTCAGCGCTGAAGTTAAAGTGAAGAGCAGAATACCTGTACTGGGATGTAGCTGGTGGTACCAGCAACATTGATATCTAGGGCAAAGAGGGTCTTCTCTCAGGGAAGACCTTATTACTCTCTACAGGTACCTGAAAGGAGGTTGTTGTGAGGTGGGGGTTGGTCTCTTCTCCCAAGTGCCAAGTGACAGGACAAGAGGAAATGGCCTCAAGTAGTGCCAGGGAAGGTTTAGATTGGATAGCAGGAAAAAACTTCTTCATTGAAAGGGTTGTTAAGCACTGGAACAGGCTGCCCAGGGAAGTGGTGGAGTCACCATCCCTGGAGGTATTTAAAAGCTGTGTAAATGTGGTGCTGAGGGACATGGTTTAGTAGTGGATTTGGCAGCGGTGAGTTAATGATTGGCCTCGATCTTAAAGGTCTTTTCCAGCCCAAATGATTCTGTGATTCAGCAAGTCAATCCTAGGGCCTTTTTGCAGCCTGCATGAACCCTTCCCCATGGGTGAGGTTTACCTTTACCATGGAGATCTCACAGTGCCCAGTCTCCTCTCAGGACAGGTCATGTGACTTGGATGTTGGAATCAAGAGTACCCTGATGAAGTTTGCTGATGACACAAAAATAAGTGGGGTAGTTGACACTCCAGAAGGGAGAGCCACCCTCCAGGAGGATCTGGTCAGGCTAGAGGAGTGGGCTAGCAGGAACCTTATGAAGTTCAATGGAGACAAGTGTAAGGTCTTGCACCTGGGAATACATAACCCAGGAATGCAGCTCAGACTGGTATCCACCTGGCTTGAGAGCAGCCTTATGGAGAGAGACCTGGGCGTCTTGGTGGACAGCAGGCTCAACATGAGTGAACAGTGTGCTGCAGCAGCAAAGAAGGCCAGCAGGATGTGGGGTTATATCAAAAGGAGCACCACCAGCAGAGATAAAGAAGTAATTGTCCCACTTTACTCTGCACTGGTCAGGCCATACCTTGAGTACTGCATTCGGTTTTGGTCTACCCTATACAAAAAAGATGTGGAAAGGCTGGAAAGGGTCCAGCAAAGGGCCACAAGGATAATCAGGGGACTGGAAGACCTGCTGTATGAAGAAAGGCTGAGAAAACTAGGATTGTTCTGCCTTGAGAAAAGAAGGCTTAGGAGAGACCTTCTCACCATGTACCAGTACATAAAGGGTGGCTACCAAGAGGAAGGAGACTCCCTTTTTACAAGGAGTCACCTGGAAAAAACAAGGGGTAATGGTTGCAAGTTGCTCTTAGGGAGATTCCAACTGGAGTCCAGAAGAACATTTTTCACCATGAGAACAATTAAACATTGGAATAGTCTCCCAAGGGAAGTAGTGGATTCCCTTACATTAGACAGTTTTAAGACTCAGCTTGACAGGGGGCTGGCCATATCATTTAAACTATATTTTTCTTTCTTGAAAGGCTGGACTAGATGATCCTTGAGGTCCCTTCCAACCTGGCATTCTATGATTCTGTGATCCTTACCTTAGCACTTCAGCTGCACTTGAGGAAGCGCTTCATTGAAGTATTGTGAAGTTAAGGACAGACACTCCTGCTGTGAGCTGCTGTTGGATGGACAGCCATTGTAGGGGGGGAGATGGCACAGCCGAGCTGTTTGCAATAGTCTTTGCTGCTGCTGAGGAGCTGATTTATGCTCTGTATGAATATCCTGAAAGGGAGCACACAAAGCTCAGGAATATTCTCTTCTGCATGGTAAATGTGTGTATAGCTACTGCATGGCGTTTATAGAGACGTTCCAGTCTGGTATAATAGTTCTGTTTCAAGAAATATATAAAAAAACCATTCTTGCATGATGTTTTATAATCACATATTTTATTCAAAATATGTCTACAAATCCCAGTTTTCCTGTCCTACCAAACTTCTGCTCACAGTACAGAAAGGTGTGTATCATATCATGTTGCCTGACAGGCATATGGCTGTGCAGTGAGCTGATAATCAAAGGCTTTTCTTCAGAGCAGCCATAATTTTTCCAGTCCCTCCATAAAAACATATAAACCTTACAGAAATAATAATGTTTGAGCCTATGCCTCCAAAGGAGGATTGTGGGTGTTTTGGTTTTTTAAGGATGGAGACATTACCATCTAGTGGCAAGGCTTGAGAACATAACAAACGTGGTGTCAAATCTTGGCTTGAAAATCAGGTATCCTGAGTCTCTATGCTTGATGTGGCAGGCATAACGAAAAATCAAGAACACAGTGAAAAATAATTTTAATTGTAAATGCAGACAGGCAGCAGAAGACAGAGTGTACACATGTGTGGGGGGTGAATTTCTGATATTCTCAAGCCAAAGCCTGCTGCTTGCCAACTGCGACCAGTTTGTGCTGGTTGTAAATTTTCATCCCACCTGAACTGAACAAACATGCCACATCCTGAATCCTCTGATTAATAAATAGATGTAAAGCAAACCCTGCAGTTAGGAGGCTGATCACACGTTGTGCATCTGCACACAAACTATTTAGACTGGGAAAATTAGCCTGGAAAGAAGAGTCGGTGCCAATGAAAGGGGTTCCCAAAGTGAAACAGCAGTCTCAGAAAGAAGAAGGGAGCCTGGAAAAAAGAAATCAAAAGATCTTGCCTGAAGGAATAACCCATCAGTGGGGGGGAAGAGGCAGGAGACCAGATAACTTGTGGCCCATAATGTCCAAGACTGTCTCTTTTTATAAACACCTTCTCTCCTGTACAGTGAAACTCCAGGGAACCAGACACAACTGGAAGCATTTTGTTATATTAGAACAGTGGATTTTTTCTGGTAAGAAAATTACGTTGTGTGAAAAGTCTTTAAAATGGTCACTGTTTGAGAGAGCACCTGATTTTGATAGGAGATGAACAGCCAGAACAAGTAATTTATTACTGTGATTTCCACATATTGCTAAAACCTGAGGTTTACTGGAGGTACAGAGTTGTCACCTCTCTGAGAGCAACTAATACTTCTTTCCAGGGAACCCGATTCTTACTTACCAAGAAAAAAAGACCAAATGGCATGAGTGCTCCCACAGGTTGCAACTTTGCAGGCATTTTACCCCTGCCTGGGCACTGTTCTGGTCTCCCAAGATACTCAAAGGGACTCTGAACATTTTATTAAAGAACAAGTGAGGCATAGAGGCACACACAATTGTGGTATGAATTTCTCTGCAGCCTTTTGAAAGCTCCACCCCTTGGTGATTGGAGTATAACCGTGATGAGGTGGTTGCACAGCTCCCAGAGAGCTGTTGAGCAGAGGAACAGACGTCTTGCTTGCATGGTGCAGTTTGGCAGCCTTCCGTTGCCAGACATTACATTATCACAGATATTGGAGGGGGTTTGGTTTGCTCTCCACCTGTAAGACAGACAGTCAAGAAATTCTCCTTCAGCCCCGAGGTTTCCTAGTTCTCCTTGCGGTGGGAGAGTGAGTGGGTGAATATAGTGTATGATAGTGTTTCTATAGGGTAGATACGGTTTTCTATAAATATATATAGAGATAGATTTTAATAATGAAATTGTTAAATACTCATTGGTCTCCGTATTTGCCTGCAAGCCTGGTGGGGAGGTGTTCAGCTTTGCCCTCGATCTTACTCCCTTTAGGAGGTGAGTTGGACGTCTGCGCCCGACCGCGACAGATGGGGAGTTCTGCATAATTTAGCAGGCCCCCAACACACAAGACGGAGCTAAAAAAAAAACTACACCAAAAAATCCCCCAGAAATAGAACTTTTTTGTTAAGGATTCCATATACATTTCTTAAGGGATTTGGTACAAGATGTGGCTACAACACCTTGCTCAGGAAAGAGAAGGCTTTGGCAATGCCTTATTGTAGCCTTTCAGTACTTAAAGAGGGCTTATAAGAAAGATGATGAGATATGTTTTACAAGGGACAATCGGACATAAGGAAGAAATGCCTTACAATGAGGGTGGCAAAACACTGGAACAGGTTGCCCAGAGAAGCTGTCAATGCCCCATCATTGGAAATGCTCAAGGAAAGTTTGGATGGGGCTTTGAGCAATCTGACCTAGTGAAAGGTGTCCCTGCCCAGGGCAGAGGGGTTGAACTAGGTGATCTCTAAAGGTCCTTTCCAAGCTAAACAACTCTATGATCCTGTAAAAGTTATGTTTTTCTATGTAGACATCTTTTTATCTGAAAATAAAGTTTTCACTCAGTAGTAATTACGATCAGCAGTCACTCTTCTTCCCCACCCATACACACTTACAAAGGATCCATCATTTCCGTGGCAAAAACAATCTATATGTTAGGCAGGAGTGACATCTACTGTCCATCACGGTCAGCAGCTGCAGAGCTGATGCATCGCTGTCCCCGGACCTCCCTGGGTTATAAAGGCAGGGGTGGAGGTAGACTTTGTGCATTTCTGCCCTCCGGTTTTCACTCTGTATTGTCAATTAAAATGCATGGGTGTTAGTGTTTTAGTTAATATTATCAAACCACCTAAAATTCTGGTTGATGAACAAAAGTGATATTTGGAATTGTTAGTGCCAAAGCTAGGGCACATATGAACAAACCAGTACTACTAGCAACTCAAACCCAATGAATCGAGAAGGTGGGAGCTCTCAAGAACTGGGAGTATGTAACCAGAGGGCCAAATCGTTTTTCGTTTTGAAGAGGAGTCTACGGGGAATAAGAATCTGGGCTGTGAAATCAAACTCAAATCAAATACGCCATTTGAATGCTGAAGCATTTTGATACTGAAAAGGTATTACAATCTGATCTGTGAACGCAGACCTCAATGCTTACACACCAGGATTTGTGTGCACTCCTAGTCTTGTTCCACAGTGAAATACCACAATGCCGGTGTGAAAGAAAACAATCCCATTAAACGGAAGCTTGACAATTTGTTTATCAGAAATTAGATTAAACAATAGAAATATTTTTTAAGCCACAGGTCAAGTCAAATGAGTAATTTCAGGATACAAATTTCTGTTTAAATCCAGGCTGCTTTCTGCATGTGAGTGCTGGGGTAACCAAGCGTGCACATATGTGCACAGCCATGCATATCCCAATCCTAGATTGGAAAAAAGAAACTAAAGGACTTCATAGTCATGAGGACTAATGAAATAGGAAAATCGAGCTGTTTCAGCTAAAAACTTCAGTTTTGCAGCCTTCAAGACTCCTGAGAAACAGGGATTGGACAGACATGCCTGACTGGTAAACAGGTCTCTCTGGCTGTGGAAAAGGATTGGATGAGGTCTAGGGTAGCTTTGCTATATCATGATTTGTCTTTCCTGAAGTGGTAGGATACTGAGATACTTCTGTCGCTTGCAGTGATGGCTCTTTGATCTTATCCTTGACTTTTATAGCTTGCAGACTTCAGAGGATCATAAGATCCTGGAATCAAGCAGATTGGAAGTGACATCAGAAGGCCTCTGGTGCAACCACCTGCTCTGAGCAGGGTCGGCCCTAATTTCAGACCAGGTTTCTCAGGGCTGTGTTCAGCTGGGACTTGAAAATCCCCAAGGATGGCACCTGCACAGCCTCTCCAGGTGGCCTGTTCTACCATCCAGCTGTCTTTATGGAGAAAAGGGTTCTCTTACCATGCCCTCCAAATTCTTCCCACAAAATATGACTGGATGACATTTTCAGCTTTTAACTGCAAAAAGGCATCAACAGAGGGAATAAGGGAAAGCACACGCCTTTGCAAACACCAGCTGGCCCGTGGGCCAGCCAAGCATGCAAAAGGAAGAATACGCTGACAGTAGCAGACTGACTCAGGCACTGCTCAGGACTAAGAAATGCTTGACAAGAGGTGACTGTCACACCTAGATCTGTACCATCATCTGCTCTTCCACTGTGCATGTTCAGCCTTTGGTAACCGGCATCTGTCTGGACAAGGATGTCATATCCAAAAATTTTGTTCTTGTCTTCCAGTGGAAGGACATAAGGGCAAAGGCATATGGCAATATTTGCTTTTTGCCCAAACTGGTCTTCACACAGCATGAGATCTTATGGGCTTCCTGAGGATCATCTTCTTACTTTCCCAGTGAGCTCCATGCCTCACTTCCCTGCCTCTCTGTTGGCCATCACTTCTTGCTTTTCCATATTCATGCTGATCTTGTTTTGCCTAGACATGACCTCTGCAGCTAAAGAAAAGCATCAGGTTCATCCTTAGCTACGATGAACTGGGCATGCAAGTAACTCACACTACAAACCCAATAAAGGGAAGGCAAATGAGGAAATAACTTTGGAGAACTCAGTAAGCTACAGAAAGATCCATCAGTAACACCTACCCTTGGCAGAACACACACCCTGAAAGATAAAAGAAACCTTCAATAGGGTGTAGTACCAACAAGGCAGGAGGATTTTCTCAATGTCATGCCAGAGACAGGTAGAAAAAAAATGTCAAACTCTTGAAAGCTGAAGAGAAAACAGAGAATAAAACTAAGAAGCATGAACTTCTAGTGAAGACACAGACTGTGAGCTTCCCAGTGGGATATATGGTGACCCATCTCTGAAATACATGTATGTTCTGCAGTAGTTGTCTGATTTGCTGTAGCACTACAACCCAACTAAACTTAAATAAAGAAAAAGTGCTACAAATAAAACATACCAAAGACTAATATACCAATTGCATATCCTGTTGTACAAGGGCCCATGGGTATTTTTGGCGTTCTTCAGTTTTTTGTTTGTTTCACTCCAGTAAAAAATTACAAAAATTTAGAAAATAAATTGGGAACAAACACATGTCTTGGACATACACATCTGTCTTGCAGAGCTGCCATGCACAGGGAAGGTGTGCATCCATCTGTCATGCACCCATCTACCCTCTGAGGTCCTGCAGGCACACCAGTACTCCCCTCAGCGCAAAAATGTTATACCAAGAGGAAAAAAAACAGAGATATTGGCAGTCTGAGTTTCCCATCGAGCGCAGGAAGGAAAGTACTCAGTGCAGGAAGGGGAATGAATGGCCGGAAGAACGCGTGGTGTAGGTGCTTCAGTGGCGAAAATTGCCAAGCTGCCAGCTCTCATGAGACAGCTGCACTCTGGGAATTTTATGCAGAATCAAAGGAAAAGGAATTTTTTTCCCAAAGGAAAAACTGTGGGTGTGAATGAAAACCTATGCATGTGTTGTGCATGTTTTAAATCACCTTGATGACAGTCGGTGACTGCATTTCAATGGTGAAAAATTTCAAAATGTCTCCATTGCAAGTATAAAAACTCTGTTGGGAAAAGAGTCAGAGGGGAGCAACACAGGAGGAAGGAAACATGCAGCCAATGAAGCTGGAGGAAGAGATTTATTAGAGGAATCAAGAGCAATTAGTATCCAGCCACTGTTGATGCTCATAACACTTTTGAAAACCTCCTATTAGTCAACGTGGAATCTGGCAAAGATAGATAACATCTTTGAAGTCTTCAGTTATAAGGGACCCAAAACATCATGGCAAAATCAGAGCAGTTTCAAAGACATTCCATGCACAGCATGGAAATAGTTCAGAACTGCAAATAGGGAGATTACGCAATGGATCACGTGGAATTTGTGTAAAAATACATGCTAGGAAACATCTAAATTTGAGTGAAGAATCCAAGTGAATTAAGTTATGTAAGAAAAACTCTTTCCAATGATAAAAAAGCCAATGAGGCTTTGCTAGGAAAGACAGCAGAGGGATCTCAATTATTTTCTGACAGAAGGAGTCAGTCTCTGACAGCTGGATCACCTTAAAATATTTTATCGTGACATACATTTTGGAAACAAGCTGAAGACAACATAGCACAGCACAGTCAGACCTGAAAAGCAGGAGAGACACTCTGACAAGGCCTACGTTATGGAGGCTTTCCTTGCTGACATTGCATGGCAGAGGTTTTTTTGCTGCTCTGTATGATAGAAGTGGGAAGAATAATACATTCCTGGTTGGGTTATTGGTGGTGCAGCAGCAGAACGTTTTTTTTGGTTGTTCTTTTTTTTTTTCTTTTTTTGTGATTCCTGGACTCCATTTATTGCAATTCTTCTTCTCTCTGCCTTTCTGACGCTGGGTGATGGTTTCCTAGCCCAGGACATCTCTTCACATTCCTGTCTTTCCACCAGGGTGGTGGAGAGGAAGATTTTCTCCATTTCTAGATTTTTCAAGTGGACAGGGATACACTGATCTCTTCTCTCCTCTCTCTCCCATGCGGGACACAGACTGCCCACAATCATCACCTGGTGCTCCAGTTATGGTAAGAAGGAATACCTATGAGATCAGTGGATGAAGGAACAGAGAGCCCCCAAAGCAGGAAGGATTCCTCAATTGCTGCAGGAGAATATAAGGGGTCAGGAGGGTTGAGCATGCAGAACAGGCCACCTTTGACATCTCTCAGCAGAATCCTGTGGGGTAGCTTGGACCAGTCTATGAGTCTGGTACCACAGGGAGAGACATGGCTCCAGCCACATTGCCTGAGATGTGGAAACCCAGGACAGAGGTTGGAGGATCTCAAGTTCTACCTAACAAAGCCAACGGGAGGAAAAAGAATAGGCTGGAGAAGCCCAGATGCTATTGTAGGATACCCTAAGCTACCAAACTAATCAGGAAGAAGTATGAAAGATGATAGGATTATAATGTTTAAATACTTCCAAAAGACTTCCATTACTAAGCGGGCTTCGCTATTCTTATGGCAGAGACACATATGAAGAAGCTGAAAGGTTGGAAGCATAAACTGGAGAGTCATATTAAAGAAAGAGTCTAAGGACATGATTTCAACCGTAGGTGTGATTCACCTTTAGAACAAACTACCAAAGGAATAAGAGGATTCTCTCTCTCTCTCTCTTCAAAACAAAATTGTCCTCCTATTAAAAATAAAAGAAAAAACAAAAACAAAACCAAAACACTAAATAGAAGTTACTGGGAATTCTGAGCTAAATCCTATGGGCTTGGGTGTACAAGGCCTTGGGGACGCAACCTGTTAGACTGGGTTTTCTGAAGGTCCTTCTAGCCTTTAGAATCTGTGAATCTCTCCTGCAAAGTTGCGTGACAGTATCATCTCATGCTGCTCTGCAACTGTACCAATATAATACAAATGACACTCAGTGTTGGTTTAAAAATTCCAAAGCTGAAGAATCTACCATATTACTATGGGGATTTGTTTTAGTAGATACCCATCCTCACTGAGAAGTGCTCGTGCTTCGCTGCCAGTCTGGATTGGCATAACTCCAGTCTTGCTGATGCGAGGAGTCTCTCCCATGGATGTGCTCATGGCTATCATGCATTTCTGTTTAAATCTGTTCTCCAGTAAACTAAATAGAGAAAATCCCTAAAGCCTCAAAAGTTTCTCAAGGCGTCACAGCATCTCCCAGTACTCCATTCATTCCTGAAGCTTTTTTACAGCTCCTCACAGTTTTTCAAAATCTTCTCCTAAGCTACAAACACTAAGCCTGAGATGAAGTATTCGAGTAATGATCCTGTTTTAATATGACTTGAATCATAATGCCAGAGCAATATCCATTCTTACTCAAAAATACCATACCAGAGCAGATAAATATCAAACAATGAATAAAAAAAAATTAAAAACTGAGCAATGAACTTGATATCCTGTGTACAATGACAGAAACTTACAAATTAAATGCAGAAAGTTACTCATCTATGTATACAGGGATAAACTAGGACCTCTGAGAACACATGGCTTCATGCCCCTGGTCTCTCCATGACTCCTCATAGGCCTTTTGCAAAGGATGTTTTTGCACTTTGCAGAATGTACAGTTTCCATGATGCAGAGTGCTGAAATTACTACTATGTGGTAGCTGGTCACACTTTAAAATGTTATTTCAACTCTTTCTATAAAGACTGATGGCTCATATCTGCTGTTAGTCAGGGACATGTTGACAACTGTCAGGTTATTTCTGAATATTCGTATGTAGGAGTCCAAAAGTAATGTTCATATTAGAGGTTGATGTGGCCAAACTTATACCAGAAAGTTAAGGAGAACAGATTATGTACAACCGGTAAGCTGAAAGTCGTTTGTGTGAAGACAGCAAATACTGAAAGCATCAGGTAAAGAAACAGGACAGTTATCCAATAATTTAAAAAGTGGTATTTACTAAATAATTTGATCCTGATTCATCATTACATTATGCAGTACATCATTGCTCATGTTTCCAGGTTCACATCTCTTATCAGCATGAGAAAGTAAATAATAGCTTCAAACAAGGTCTGAAATTAAGTTCAGTGTTGGAAAATATTCAAGTTCTTTTCAGCCTCATCTAAACATTTCCCTCTCAACATAATAGATTTCCTACCTGTTCACAGAAGTTTGCAAATATTTAATTCAAAATCAAATCTGGAATGCTTATGCTTTTGAAAGTGTTTTCTTCCTGGGGAAAAAAGAAAAAAAAAAAAAAAAAAAAGGAGAAGCCTGAAACTCTGAAATTGGTGTAAGAACCACTGCTTTGAAACAAGGTGAAAGTCAACGGAGCTCAGTTAGCCCAAGAGTCAAAACCTGTTGAAAAGGAAGAGGGAAAGATCAAGCAAAATGTGTAAATACTGGCTCTGTAGGAGATCTCCACAATGTCATATTCTCAGCAAGCACAACGCACTGGAAAACTAAGTCACCCCATAAATTCTTTGATTTCCACACCATAACTATCCTGGCACCTCTAGGTGGGCCCATGTTCCTCTTAGTTCACTGTGCAAAGCAAGCAAAACCCCTGTTTTAGGGCACCCTAGAAGTTACCCTTCCTTCTCTCTCCAAAGTGAGAGAAGATTTCTGCTAGCCTCTTATTGAGCGTTGGCCAACACATTCAAGGAAGTGCTGGTCTGTCTTCTGCTTTATTGCCTGGATATTTGGGTACTGTAAATACTCCAGATCACACAGTAGGCTGGGTATTTTTTCAAATCATATGCAAAGGCAGCACAATAGTTTGACTTCCTTCTAGACTTCTACATTCCTCTGACCTCTGGACAAATCATGCCAGCAGAAAAGCCTATTATCCATGTAATATGGTCAAGATGACTGGCAGAGTCATGCAATCCCTTTCTCCAGCAAATCCCTCCTCCAGGCAGGTTGCCTTCACAAGCACATAGTCTTAGATACCTCCCCCTGCCCCAAGACCCTGCTTGTGCTCCAGCTGCACAATCCCTCCTCTTCGCAGAGCCAAGTACCTCCCTGCAGAAGAGTCATCTGGTCCCACCAAGCTCCCAGTTTGGAGACCGTGGGTACCTTCTCTCTTCTTGAGAGGTAAGGGTTTGATCTCAGCTCGCAGCATCCACCAAGCTGTCTGCAGGCCAGCTCCTGCCAGCTCAAAACCCTGCTCTCCCCCAACCTCCTCACCTCTCTCCTCATCACCCACCTTTCCTATACTGTGTTCTGTGACTTGGGGAGCAGTTGTTCCTTCAGGTGGGCACTGCAGTGGTGCTGCTTCTCCTTGCCTGAGTGCTGCTGGCCTGCCTCTGACCGAGGACTGGAAGGACCCATAACAAACCACTCCAGCCAGACCAGACAGGTTACAGGCAGTCCCAACCAATTTTGTGAGTGACACAGAGCACATCCCCACATCCTGCACAGGGGGCAAAGGATGGACCGGAGGACAGTTGACACCAGCACAGCCCTGCTGCTAGCCCACAGGTAGGCGAGAGGGGTCAGAGCCGCTGTCACTCAACAAGGTGGAGCCCACACTGCCTTTACCTGGCAGAGACATGGGGGCAGAGGCGGAACATTCCTGCAACCTGCCTGATAGCCTGAGTGGGTTGCTATTGCTTTCCCAGGCAGTTTCACTGCACAAGGCTGTGGAATTTAAGAGCAAACTCCGCCAGCTGGAGTAGGGTACTTAAGGAACCAGCTACAAAGAGGAGAGAGGACAACACCAAGGATTAACAGGTAAAATGCATATTTTGATTTAAAGTTGTGAACGTAGAAGCAGGGAGAAATGGAGAGAGGTGAGCAAAGGGTTGCAGGATATGGAAGCATGAAACAAATTAAACCTATTTGGGATGCATCCAATAGTCAAGTTAAATCCACATACTCTTTCTGAATGGAGATTCCTCCCTGAATTGGAAAGGGTAAGGGATGGAGGACTCACATCTTCATCCCTGGATATATCATGTGCGTCTCTTGAAACTGAGCCAAACATTGTGAGCCAAATCCTATTTAATTTATTCAGCAACACATCTCTGTGAAATATAGTCTAATTACAGGCATTAGGTTACTTTGCCATGGCTGCAGCCATTTGACTTTTATTTCCAGCAGGCTCTAATTAAATTATCTCAATGCAGGAACAGACAAGTTTCCCTTATACGTGACTGCAATTAAAGACATGCAATCACAACATTTTTTAAAGTGACTCCAATCAATTGGTTACAGTAAAGAATACCATGTAATAGAGCAGTGACTTCACCGTTAAGACTGAAAGAGGGTTTCTATTTCAATAATCTAGTTCCCTTTTATTACGAGTTCTGCTCTTGGATAATTTATTTAAAGTTCATTATGTGTCTACAGCATATATCATTTGCCCTCAGCTTGGGCTGCAGAAGTCCCATTATGGCCAATTACTTAGTGTGATAAAATCTGCCACAGTACAAACTGTTCCTTAATTAGATTTAAGTTTTGTCTAAATTCTATTTATAATTCAGACAGCAAAATAATAAGGCGAACAGCAAAGACTTGCTGTCTCCTTTCTTTGGTCTCTGTGGTAACCTGTTAGGTTGGATGCAATCTTAGGGCTATTCTGAACCAAGCCCCCCACATCCATGTGCTTTTCATGCAATATTTGTCCCCACTTCACATTTCTGTAACCAGTGCAGGGCTTGGGGGCAGCCTGGCCTGTGAGGGAGTTCCTCGACACAAGTCCAGCCCTGTCAGATACCTCACTGGTAGCAAAGGGGACGGCTCTGAAAGCACCTGAGTGTTTATGGCTGTCAGTAGGGACTGCGGTAGCTGAGTACCAGTGCCACGCTCTTCAGCAGTCATAGGTATTTACTCTCCAGCCCCTGTAGATTTGCTGCAGCAGCATGCTGGTTGGTGGAAAAAAAGGTCGCTGACAAAATAATAGTCCTACAAAACCATGGAGAATGTGATGGGGGGAGCAGCACCCAGCTGTGCCCTTCAGCTCACGTAAGAGCTGTGCACTGTAAACACTGGGGTGTGCACAGCCCTCATGCTTCCAGTGGCAGACAGCACACCGCGACCTCCTGCTGCAGGATGGGGCCTTTGCTGTTAGACTGGTTAACCATTAGCCATACTGGAGGCTCCAAGTTTGTTTGGGAACAACAGTATCGCTTTTTATGCTGCCAACTGAATTAGAGACACTGGGTTTATCCAAACCATCTCCGGCACCATCCCCAGCCATGGGAAGAGGTTTGAAGCTGTTTTGCTCTTTAAAAACAAATGCCAGTGTTTGGCACGCCTCTCCTCAAGCTCCAGCTTCAAAGTGTTTTAACTATGTTTGAACCAAATGTTCTACACAAATTTTAATTCAGATCCTGAAACCTACCTCTGTGAGATCTCACAAGTGAGTGAAGGTAGAAGCTACATTAAGAAAATTCAGAGTGGAACAAGAAATAGAAGTGGTGATTCAGTAGGATCCATTTTAACAGATCCAGGCCACAGTTATTTGACGATGGCATCATCCTGTAAGAAGCAGCATTCCACTGGAAAAAATTACTCTAGAGATTAAAAATTTTTCCCCATCAAAACATTAACTCCACTATAAAAGAAAGAAGGCATTCACACAAATGTACTTACTGGATGCTACGTTAGCAGTTATTTGCCATATGCTTCAGTGGCCCTGTATTTTCAGTTGTAGAGACTATATACCAGGCTATCTTGAATTCCCTTGAGTCCTGCTCAAGTCCCATATTGTATCTTGCAAATGGCTGCTTTGCAAAGTTAGGTGAATTTATTCTGATGTTTCAGAAAACTTCGAAGACAACTGTCAAAGCAAAACACCATTTAAAAATTTTACAGGGATAGAAATGCACATAGCAGCTAATGACAAGCCTAAAAATAACCTCCTTCTTTGCAACATCAATCTTGTTAATGAACTAAAAGAATGAAATATTCCTCTATCACTTGTTTCCAAGGAGCAGGGAGAAAAACGTTAACCAAATCCAGTGTCAAAAAGAATACAAAAACATTTCAACATCTACCCAGTTTTCCACTTAATTACCAAGGCTGCAAATAGCTTTTATGGGGCAGTTATGTCCTAGACATTCCTCTCTATAGTTTTGGTCAGTAGCACAACACAACTAGTCTGTCCTTCTGCTCCACTCGACCACTGATGAGAGCAGAAAGTGAACTTTATATACCAGGGGACTGTTGTGCTAATTCAGCCATCATTTTATGCTGCCAAAAGTTGCCTGATCACACAGCCCAACGCTGAACTCAACAACAGCCCCTCAGAATTCTTCTTTCAGACAGTCCTGCCATAGGTTCCTGTGGGCCCAGCTCCTCCACTGCCCACTGTGGTGCCAGCATCGCCTGCTGGACACAGTGGACAAAGATGCTGGCACCACAGTGTCCCTTCACATGGAAGGACACCACTGAGAGAGCTCAGCAAGATGCAACCAGCCCAAACAGAAGCCACACTCAACAAGAAGCTTCTCCAACTGATCAGCTTCTGGTTAAAAGAGCCCTGGCCTTGCCCACCACCCCAACCATGACCACCTGCATGAGGGCAGAGCTACAAAGACACAGGTGGGCTAGGTTCTGCCTCTGGAACATGAAGCCAATAGGAAAAACAAAACATTTGGATAGGTTGTGACTCATCCACAGGTCAACTCTAGCTCGGGGCCCACAGCTCAGACCCCAGCACCTCAGGGACACACATCACACACTGTGGGGCTGGGAATCCTTTATATTACAGCTTCGTTGTGCCTGTGCAGACCCTTCCCTGAAAATAAGTATGTTAAAATAAAATTGTGTCTATCTCTATATAGATATGATAAAAGGCCTCTAGATCGGATCAGTTCTCATCAAGGCAGCAAGGCTGTGCCTTATTCAATAAAGGCACTTTAAATAGTGGTCCTGATAGGAAGTTGAAAGGAAAGACCTGGCTATTAGTTGTTTTTAATGGGCTACAAGAAGGTCTTATCTCTCAGTGAACAATAAACATTTCTATCTTCCTTAAGAGCTAAGGAAAAAACATGAACATGACAAATAATTAAATAGCCAGCCCCACTACCTGGTAAAACATTGAAGGTGATTTTCCTAACTGCACTGATGTGGAAGTTGGTCTGAAGACTTTTTATCTCCCTATTATGTATACCATCATCTTCCTGGTGGGCTTCCCAGGAAAGGTCATTGCAATTTGTGTTTACAGGTGAGGCCTTGGAAGAGCAGCACCATAATCATGCTGAACTTGGCACTGATGGACCTGCTCTGCCTCACCAGTCTTCCCTTTCTGATACGCTACTATGCCAGCAGGGAACACTGGATACTTGGTGAATTCATGTGTAAGTTCATCCACTTTGGCTTCCATTT
Organism: Eurystomus gularis; assembly: GCA_013400335.1. Lineage (NCBI taxonomy): Eukaryota > Metazoa > Chordata > Aves > Coraciiformes > Coraciidae > Eurystomus > Eurystomus gularis. Next base: position 207,389 of record VZZY01018348.1, read on the forward strand.
CAGGTTGTACAGCAGTATCCTATTCCTCACCTGCTTCAGAGCCTTCTGCTACATGGTGATTATCCACCCTATGAAGTTCTTCCACATCCAGAAGAAGCAGTGGACAGGGGTGGCTTGTGTAGATGTTTGAGTGATCTCACTGTCAGCCTTGTCCTGATCTCCTCAAAAGAGGCACAAAACAGATCCTTATGCGTCAACCTGACCAGCTCTGAAAACCTGGGCACAATCAGGTGGTATAACTGGCTGTTGACTGGCCGGGCCTTCTTCTTGCCCTTGCTGATGGTGACTCTGTGCTATGTGCTCATTATTTACACCTTGGCTACCGGGCCCCACACACAGGCTTGATACAAACAAAAGGCTCTCAGGCTCACTGTTGTCCTCTTAGTGGTCTTCTGTATGTTCTTCCTCCCCTTGACATCTTTTGGGTGGCTCAGATTGAACTACAGTTGTGTCCAGGCAGCTGCCCCATGGACAAGCAAATCCACTCCACCTATATCATCTCTTTGCCACTGGCTGCACTCAACACATGTGGCAACCTACTACTTTATGTCAAGGTTGAAGGTAACTTTCAGCAAGGCACGTTCTCTCTGTCAAGGTGCAAGTGGAGCAAATACATCCAGTGGCCTGGGAGCAATAATTACATGACCAAGCCAGAAATCACATTGAGGTTATGAAGGAATCCCTTGAAGAAAATGGCAGCAAACTCAGGATGGCTTTGGTGCTATAAGCTCCTGCAAAAGCAGGTGTGTTGTGGTAGAAAGAATTGCAGCTGGCTTTGCCCTCTCCCTGCAGTAGAGCACTTGTCAAAAAGCTGTCTCAGGAGCAGGTTTACATATACCTCTCTTAGCAACCAAAGAAAAAGGAATTAAAAGAAAAGATTGTAAGCCAGCTCTAAGGTGAAAATTAAAACCACCCAAACAGACTGTTTCCAAAGACATTTGGGAAAAGCAGGCTTTCTCTCTGAGCTTTGCAGTTAATTACAGAAACACAGAGAGCTTAGTCTGGACATGAGAACAACTTCCATCGATTTCCGTGTTGTCACTGATGTAGCACTTTGTTTATTACAGCCTGAGCCAAATGCAGCAGATATTGTCACGGTTGCTGAAACCATTGAATTACATACTTAGAAAGCACCTGGATAAATCAGATGTTTTCAAACTAGATGGGCATGATGAACTTCAGCATAGGGCACTGAGGAACTGAATGGTGAAATCTCAGAGCTGGCCTTGGGGAGGATGAGAGGAGTAACAGAGGAGGACATACATGGTGAATACAAGGAGGTAAAGATGTAGATATAGATACAAGAAGACATATAAATATATATATATGTATATATATGGAAAAAAATGGAGGAACAAGGTATTAACAGTCACATTAATGTCCATCTCAGAAAACTGCTGAAACAGACTATAAGATCATAAGTCTACAGAAGATGCATACAGGTGAGTGCCAGCTGGTATGGACCTATCAGCTGTGTACAATCCCCTATCGTTCTCATTCCTACTACAACAAATTAACAAGGTCATACATGAATGAAAAGAGATGTCATGTATCTTGACTCCAGAAGAAATTTTGACACTGTCTGGGATGACACTTTTGTTTGTAAGCTAAGGAAACAGCCTGGAGGAAATGATTTTTGCTGGTTAGAGGGTTGTGCTCAGAATGGAGATATTAGTGATTTACTATGAGAGGAGGGGAAGCCACTGAGTGCAGATTTGACCAGTCTGTCCTGGGTTTAGGGATATTTAGTCTTTTCATTGACAAATTGGATGGTGAAATAAAGGCTGGTTATTATATTTGCAGATGACATGAAGCTGAGAGGACAAAATTAAGTTAACAAATTGCAACTATGGTCTGAAAAAACACAGGTTGCTATTAGACGGTGACAGGTGCAAAGTTCTGTGTTTAAGTAGAAATAATGAACTGTGCAAACACAAAAGAAGAAAAATAAAACTATTTAGGTAGTAGTTTGGCAGAGAAAAATCTGTGGTTACAGTGAACCACAGGCTGGCCAGGAGCCAACAGTTTCAGTAGGCTGACAGTGTCTGCTGCGGCAAGAGGGGCAGATGCAATGCTGTGATGTATAAGTAAGAATATAACGTGTGAAATTTGTATAGCAGCCCGTACACCCTTTGCAGCTTTGTTACCTTCCCAGCCACAGCACTGTGTCCAGCCTTGGAGGCTGCCCTTTGGGGAAGATATAGATGGAAGGAGTGTGGTAAGAGCACTCAGCAAAACATCCCAGGGGGGAGGAACTGGACAGAAAACCAAATAATATTCAAATGCCTCAAGGGCAGGTACAGGTAGAACTTCCTCTCAGGACAGGTGATGAAGCCCTAGTAAGGACAAGAGGAGTCTCCACTACTGCGTTCCTCTAGGAGCAGGATAGTTAGAAACTGAGCAAGAGGGACATATGCCTACCTGGCTTCTGGAGGTCCCTTTTGACCAGGAGGCTCTGCAATTACGCATACATTGCTAGCAACATTGGTGCTAGCAAAACAAGCAGTGCCTGGGAGCATCACTGGTGCCAGAGCTCATCCTGCCATGCTGCCACAGCTCTCAGGAGCCTTGGGCAGGCAGCTGGCCAGCAGCAACCAACATGCTGCCAGCAAAGCCTGGGCACCTGCCACAGTGCACACAGGCACCAAAGTAGGACAAACAATGACACCATAGTGTTTAACATGCCTTGTGGATGTTTAAAATACTTTATGTGGTAAAAGCTCAACCATCAGATACATCTTTCAGAAGTTTTTAGGTTGTGTTCTTCTGTATTGTTGTCAAAGTCTGAATTTTACAGGTTGCCACTAGGTGGTGATCAATCACGGTCAAGTTACCTCGTTTCCCATACACATAGTTGATTCAAATCCACAAGCTACATAAATACAAAAGATGATTCACATGAGATAAATCTTTTCTGACATGGATTCATAACATCCCAGCTCTCCAACATGGGCAAAAAGTACAAATTCTCTTCCTCTTCCACATAACTGAAAGCACAAAATGTGTCTACCACTTACACATACACATCTGAAGGAGTGGATTAAAAATTATCTTTTTTCCTCTCTCAGAGCATTTTTAATTCTTGTTCTCAGAAGCTCTTCCTTCTTAAGCCCAAGACGAGCTTATCACACACAAGCAGAAGCTCTTCAATACAACTACACATACAATATAAAATGGAGCAGCTGAAGGTAAAAACTGTGAAATTGAAGTGTTCAAGGCTTTCCATCTCTAACAGCAAGAGTGACAGTCTCACAGTTTCAGTGACTTGGAGAGGGACTACCTTTTTGCCTCCTCCTCCTTTCTTTCATTAACATAGCTGTTGTTTGGTTGCCTTCCTATCTCACCTGCTTATCCACCACCTCTCTTCATTTAGTTTGGGCTAAACTAGCTGATATTAAAGTCCTGAAGTAGATTAAGGAATGCTCCTGTGAGCCGTAGTTCAGTAGTGGGGCAAGAACCTCTAGTAGGCTGGGTCTGGGGAAGGAGAAAAGCTCAACCTCAGTGCAGGCATTTTTAAGGCATTCAAGGACTGCTCAGGTGCTCTGCAGGACTGAGAGATCATTATCTCATGTGACTCATTCCTTCTGCTTACTGTGAAGGGTGACATCTTGATAGCTTCTATTTTTAGCAGCTGTTAAGTTTACTGCTGAAACAAGGAGAAGTGCTTCAACTGCAGTAAACAGGAGGCACTTTCCAAGCTCTGTACACAGTGAGACAACACGGCTACATAAATTACTACACTATTGCAGGCTAATTCAGAGCATAGTTATGCTCCAGTAACCAGGCTTCTGTCAAAAGTCTCTAGTAGGTTCATCCGCAAAGACAGTCATGTCAACTCAAGTACCTAGCAGCAAGCTGCTCTCTGCCTGCGACCACAGAGGTATCAAGAGAATAAGCTCGCAAGGTAAACCTCTCAGGGGCGTCTCAAATCTGATTACCCTAAAGGTGAAATTTTGGAATTGCTGACTGCTTTTGCAGACATGTTGAACTTTATTCTTCTCAGTGACTCATGTACTGTCACAGATTGCTGCAGCACTATGTTCTACCCTTAATTGTCTGTGAAGGTAGTCAGTAATTTTTTTCCTTTTCTCCCCAAATCATGTGTTCCCATTAGAAGCGAAAGCAAAAGGCTCTCCTCATACTCAAACCACCCAGAGAACAAAAATACTGACTGTAATGTTCTGTGTAAAAATAAATCACAAAATCTGTCCCAATCTGGCTGCGTCTAGCTGACTTTCAAGCAATTCTGTGTTGTACTGAACAATTAAGAAGAGGATGTGAAGCAGGCTGCATGTAGCATCAAAATGAATAGGTTGGTAAACAGCTAGTAGAGAGAAAGGCTAAAATAGCTTGAGAATAGTCTACTCTTACAAAATCTGTGTTGGATATTGATGTGAGACAAGGCTGCAATTTTATCCTGATGTAATGGTATGCGCAGTTGGGATGCTGCAGCATTAGCTTGTACAGTGTAACTGTATGGTAGTGATCCACCACGTGAAGCGGAGGCTAGTGCCAAGCTCACCACTGAGTCATTTAAATCTCAGATAGATGTCATTTTGCTGATAAGGCAAAGCAAGCAGAATAAACTTTGAGTGACTGCTTCCATCTGGCAGTATTTTGTACTCTGAAAATGCAGGTTGAGTGAACCTAAACTTCAAAGCAGCAAACAACAAATGAACACATTGCTATTCAACTCCTACTAGCCCCAAACTGTATTTGCCTTTCCCTGCCAGCAGAAAAGGAGAAGAAATGTAAAGGAAAATACTTTTTGTGTTCCCTTAAAGCTCGCTTATATTTTGTGACAGTGGAGGCATTCAACGGTGCCAGCTGATGCCACTCAATGTAAAGGCCATACAATAAAGCGTAGGAGGGAAAAAAAGCTTGCCCTAAAGAAAATGTATTTCAAGGCCTGCTTTCTGAATAGCAACTGGAAAAGAACAGTACTTTTGACTAAGGTGTCTTGCTGACTTGATATACTAGCCTATGGCTGTTACAGTGAAGAGTAGAGCACGTTGGATGCCTCCTAAAGCAGGAGAAAAAAAAGACATTCCTTCTTTTAATCAGAGCTGTACTTAGGGGCCCAAAAGGAGAAAAAATAAAGTTAGTAAACACTGAGTTAGTGTCTTTCCAAAATCAAATTTAAAGCTCAAATGCTGTTTTTTTAAAACACGAAGAGGTAACATGTTTTTTCAGGGTTGCTGCAGGCAAGTATAATGCCAAGTATGTTCACTTCATCATTGTCAGAACCTTGAATTATTTTATCTTCTAAGGTCTCTCAGTTTCTTTGTTCCCCAGAATGGTTGGTATCACTGATTTCTAAACCAAAAGAGAGGCAGTTGCCTGGAAGCTATAGTACCAGTGATGCTCTTCAGTCTTACAAGGAAAGCAAAGTTCTGAACTTGTTTTTCTTTAAAAAAGGGAAAGATGTGTTTTCTAAATTACTTTATGGATTTCCTTTTACTTTGTGAAACAGTGAAAGAGGATAAGGCAAAGAAGAAAGAAATACAGCTTTGTGCATAGACAGACAATGCCATAGTGAATCCTAATAAAGCAAGGCAGAAGGTATAGTTCCTGGGGACGTCTTCCTTCACATGTTTTCATTAAATACAGTTGTATTTCCAGTACAATCCCTGCTACCCAAGCTAGCAAACTTGATGCCAGGTTACTCAGTCCTTCCCTCTTCCTTTACCCCATCCATCCTGTTGCTCAAGCCTTTTGGAAAAATGATTAGGAAATTCATTTTGTCCCTTCTAATGGCTCTGCTAAAAATCTTTCTGGTTCTCGTTTGCCCACCATCAGCACAAGCTAGTTGGCTGCATCCCAGGCTGCTTTCAAGAAAATTCCCATATTTCATCAGTGGATCTGTGACAAAGGATTTTGGTATTGCCTCAAGAGCACCCTGTGAAGTTCTCACAACTCTCCTCCAATTGCCAAGGACTTTTGTGGTACCAAACACTGTGCAAAGTAATGTCTTGGACCTGCAGCTGACAGAGGCTAGAAAACACCTTTTCTGGAGGTGCCTCAAAGAGCATCCAAGGTAAAAACTCCTGCTTTCCTCTTGTTATAGAATTGTTAAGCTGGGCAAAAAGGAGATGACTTGGTACAAAGCAGAGAAGCATTATGGGTGGATTTATTTCCAGTCCCAAATGGTCTCAAAGGGGCAATATTCCACTGAGTGAGCCAGGCTGGCCCAGTCACTTATGGCCTTAGCAATAATGAAGAAGACCTAGCAGACTGTGGCATACAAATAAACTGTGCAATAATTTGAAGCAATAAATCTTTTTGAAAATTTCCTTTTCCCTTTGCTTCATGATGCTTTTTATTAATGGAAAGTTATCTTAATAGACAAGGCAGCAGCACCTGCCTACAGGAGTTTCCTCTCATTTACCTTTCTGCTCGCAAGCTGCTCTGAGATATGTGTATGTCATCCCTATTTTACAGGTGATGAAACTGAGGCATGATGGAGTTAAGTGACTTGCCTCCAGACACAAAGCAAATCAGCAGCCAAGCGGGGAAGAGATCAGTTCACAGCCCAGAGCTTTTACAAAGTGCATTTTAGGCTTAGGGTAAGATTTTTCAAGGGAGTCTTGATGGCTCAGTTGTGGCACTTCAGTAACAGAAGTTGAGTTAGAGAAGTGTCTGTGCTAGTTCATCCCCAATGTTGTACTCAGCATCTGTGGAAGGAGCACTTCAGAGAAGGTTTTAGGGGACCAGCTCTTTATCACTAAAGTTAATTGGCTACCACTGTGTGCAATCTCAGTCAAGATCCAGTAATTATCTGTATTCATCCCATTTACAGGTTTGTGTCAAGTATTTGTTAATTTCCAGGTTAATGCCAAATATTACCAGTATATAGGGAAACCTTTCAGGCTGAAATGTGTGCATTGCACCACAGGTCAGGAAGTTGTTCTCTTTTGGGTGCTAAGGTCAGAAATAGGTTCCATAACTACTGAGTTGCCTTCACCCAAGTGACAGGGCACCACTGCTCACCATGTACGTATGCTAATGCTGGAAGAGCACGTGTTCAGCTAACACACCTCAGAGCTGGGGCCAACCCTGGTTCAGATCCAGCAGCCCATGTTCTGCCTTCAAGTATGGATGTCAGCACTTCTACTATCAGAAGAGCAAATGGAGTTCAGATGCAGTTTTATCACACATCTTCTAAATTTCCATCCTCATTTTGACTCCACATGATTACTACAGCCATACTTAGTTATCAGAGCTAAATATCTGGCCAACAAACACCAGCAAAAATCTAAATCTATCCTTCTACCAGAACAAAATCCTAGCAAACACACCCCCCATCCTTTTTGCCAAAATCTCACTGAGGGAGTGGAAGGACAGCAATGGGGCATCGTGTTTGCTGGAAACACCATGAAGAGTTGTCCTGCAGTAATTCTAGGCTGTGCTCAAGGGACTCCAGCCTCCTGTACTCCTGCAGCTGGCCTCTGCAGGTGCTATAATTCAAATTCCCACTAGAGGGTAGACAAAACTCTTCCAGTAAAAGTATCACCCTGGAAAAGCCTAAGTATGCAGGAAAACTGTCTGATTTTGGAAAAGGAGATCTGCGCTGGAGAAGCAGCAGGAAATGGAAGAACAAAAATTTGTTCATACCACCTGCGAGAGGAAGGTGGGACCATTGTTCCAGCTTTCTCTAAAGAAACACATTCTCTGGTTTATACTTTAGAATCATATACAGCTAGAGCAGCTATGTCCTTATGGATACATAAATTGTAAATAAAATACAGCCGACCTTGCCCTACGGATGTTACCTTACAAACAGCAATGAGAGCCAATTAAATATATCAAACAGTTGTAAAGGATAAATGTAAGGAATTGGAGTTTAGCCACTTTGGGGCAACAGTGAATTCACCTCCTCCTGACTACCTAGCCAGAAGCATCAAATGCTGGATTTAACTCTCTCTTTTATTATTGACTGCTCTACTATTGCAGGATATAATGGCTTGCATATTCTCCTTGCACACTTCTCCCCTGCTGAAGTGCAGACAGGTTTCTCTGAACCTTGCTGTAGGAAAGTATGGCTGCAGGCATCAACATGTCTTCCCTGAAAGGGCAGATCCTTCTCCAGGTTAGCCTGACTGTCTCAGGGAGCTCCCTGCATTGCAGATAAAGACTCTGGGAAAAGATCTTCTCACCACATAGCCAACTTCTCCAAAGTGAGCTTTCACACTGATTCAACAAGTCATAGAATCATTGAATCATAGAATCATTCTGATTGGAAGAGGCCTTTAAAATCATCAAGTCCAACTGTTAATCCAGCACTGCGAAGTCCACCACTAAACCGTGTCTCTGGGCACCACATCTACATGTCCTTTTAACACCCCACCACTTCCCTGGGCAGCTGTTCCAATGCTTTACAACCCTTTCTGTGAAGAAATTTCTCCTAAGGGCCATTCTAAACCTCCCCATGCACAACTTGAGGCCATTTCCTCCTGTCCTATCCGTTGTTACTTAGGAGAGCAGACCAACACTTACCTTGCTACAACCTCCTTTCAGGTAGTGGTAGAGAACAATAAGGTCTCCCCTGAACCTTTTCTCTGGCCTAAACAACCCTAGTTCCCTCAGACGCTCCTTCTAAGACTTGTTGTTTGGATCCTTCACTAGCTTTGTTGGCCTTCTCTGGACATGCTCCAGCATCTCAATGTCCTGCTTATAGTAAGGGACCCAAAACTGAATCCAGTATTTGAGGTGTAGCCTCACCAGTATTGAGTACAGAGGGATGACCACTTCCCTAGTCCTGCTGGCTACACTATTTCTGATACAAGCCAAGGTGCTGTTGGCCTTCTTGGCCACCTGGAAGTCCAATGCTATGGAAGCCAAAGCAGTTCAGAGTTTATTTTCTGAATTAGTCCCAGATCTACAAAAATGACCTAAGACCCAGAAGCATCATCTGTGTGAGATAAATGCCAGTTTTGAATGCTAAACAAGGATTTGATTTGATCTTCTTAAATGTAACTTGTTTTTGCTGACAGAGGTAAGGACCAAAAAAGGTCCATCAAAGAAGCAGAGCTCTTAAAGGTGTTCCTGCTGCGGGGATACCTCCCACATCTAGAACAATTAAAGGCTGAATTAACTGTACTTTGGAAGACAGACATATTTGCTACCACAAGCATTGTGCTGTCTTGTCTCCACTCTAAACAGATGTGGGACTTTGAAAGGAAAAGTGGTCCCTCTGTTTTGGATGGGTCTCATCTGCTGGCCCCATATAGTCTTGTGGGTGGCAATGACTATCTCTCCAGTCAGGTGTGTTGAGGAAACTGGGTGAGATGTGGCATTACAGGCAGTAGTCTCCACAGTTGTCACATCAAAGGCTAAATAGATGTGCCCAGAGAAGGATTACATTTGTGGCCCTCATGAGCCAAAGGAGCCATTCAGGCAGCTGCACGTGTTTTCCCTGCATTAAGGCATGAGAATACATTGCAAAGAGCTTTCCACAGCACAATGTTGGGAGTGAAAGAAGAAGCATTAATCCTGAAATACAGCCATGCCAAACAAAGTTAAACTATATATTCTTTGTCTGACTTGTACTGTAAGCTGTGAATGATAGCTTTGTTGGATGTTAGTATGGTCTAAGGATAGGTATCTGCAATTTGGTGCAGAGCTGCATTTGGTGTCTACTAGGCTATTTCAATAGCTCACTTTACTCTGTGGTTATCAGCAACTCTACCACTTGTACTTGCCATGATAACTGGGAGAACTACTTCAAGTGATGTAGATCTCATGCAAAAATCTCCTGCCTTGATCACCCTGAAAAAAAAAGGGTAATATTTTATTGAAGAAAGAGTTAATCTTATACAAAACTCTGTGACAGGATGAAAAGTAGAAAATCTCTCTTGCAGGGAGCCAAGAAGCTGGATTTGGTAAGGAACAGATGAATCTCAGCAGCTGTGCTAATTTACCAAGCAGCTGCCTCGGGGGGCAGTTGATGTTAAATTTTGTACAAAACTTCATTTTCTTGCATGAAATAAAGATACTGAAATATAGAGAGATGACCTTTACTCTAGGACTGTCTTACTTGTTCACTTTCGAAGCCTTTGGAGAAACTGGAGGCTCTCC
>VZZY01018349.1:6462-48753 GCA_013400335.1 Eurystomus gularis
CCTTGGCCGCCGAGCCGCTTCTGAGCGGCCTGGTGTGCTGCGAATAAACCCGCCGTCGTGTCGGGAGCCCGGTGCGTCACTGCAGGTGGTGCTTCTGCTGGCCGTCAGCAGCCTCCCGTCACCGGGGGCGAAAGGCGGACACAGGCACCGGCCAGCCCTCGTTGGCTGTGTACCGCTGAGGGACCCGGGCAGGCAGCGGCAGAAAGGCGTGACTCCATCGGTCAGCTTTGGTGGGTTGTGTGGTGATTGCCGAGGTGGAGAAGGATGTTAAACAGTAAACATGATTTAAGGGTGGGAATGAAACAGGCTCTTAATATGACAGGAACTAAGGGACCTGCAGACGTTCTGTGGTGGGTGAGGTGTCCGGGGAACGAGAGTTCGAGCTAGCGTGCTGTGCCATACCCAGGCTGCAATCCCAGCCCGCCTCGCCGGACCCCCCCGCTGGACTGTGGCTTTGCTGGTGTGGGTCCTCCCTTTATTCGTTCAGTTGTTGAACACCGGAGAATAGTCAGGAGTTTTTCTCTGTCCCTTTACTGACCTGATTGCAAAGAGAAATTTTACCTCGCTTTGAAGTTGTGGCCTTTCTCCTGCTTTAGAAGCGTTTTCAGCCTAACGCACTGTTGCTGTTAGAGTCCTGCCAGCCGGCTGCAGGGCACACGCATCCCGGGTTGCCATGGAGAGCTGCGCAACCATCTCAGCATTTGGAAGAACATGCTGTGTCTTGCATCTCGAAAAGATCAGTTGAGAGATTGCAGTCACTCATTAAATATTGTCTGGAAGCTTTATGCCTTTTGTTTAAGTAATAATTTTTACCGGCACTGAAAACACCAGAAAAAAGGGGCATCTGCAAAATGCAATTCCTCTAAATTCCTTGCTTATATATTTTTATTGTGTGTTTAAACTAATTTGTAGGCCTCTACCAGTGTTCATTCTTACTAGTTACGTTAATGGTTACCTAGACTTCTGGACTGTGGTTATGCATCCCTCTTTGGAGGGAAGGACTTTATACGTTCATTTACTTCCGTATAAAGCTGAGACAAAACTTACCTGAAACTGGAGACGGCTTTATTGGAGTGGAAGAAGTCTGTGTGGGTCTTGTCTGTTGACTTATTTAAAATGCCGTTAGTTAAATGCTCTTGTAACTTTTTAAAGCATCTTGAAACTACTTAGGATTGGACATTTCTGCTACTCTTGCTGGAGAATTATTTCAGAATTAGATGGTTGGAAGGTCAAAGTAGTTTTTGAAAAGGTATTGATAGACATCTTACCATATTGTTCTTGTGCTCTCATTATCACTTGGATTTAAATTGTTTATATTTTTTTCTTTTTTTTCTGGGATATTTCAAGACAACGGTTCTTTCTTTGCCTAGACCTTCTTTTGGCAGTCAGCAAGCCAGTCTCTTCTACTGTGAATGCTGAGTAAAAGCGTTGCAAAACCTTTTTTTTTTCCTGCTTAAAACAGGATCATTTTTAGTCCCTCCTAATTTAATAGCAAAGACATTTGTACTTTTTAATCATTCAGTTTTTTGTAGCAGTTGTGCGGTCAGTTTCACTTTCCACAACTTAGTTATTCCTGCCCAGATCTGCTAACTACAGTCTTGGTTTTAGTAGTTTTTAAGGTAAGCATCTTAAAGAAATTGTTTATGTTTAAGGAATAGGTATTGATCTTATTATTACTGCTATTAGTATTTCTGTGAATGAAAGAATGGAGAGATACCAGGTGAAGAAAAAAGCGGGGTTGTTTTTCTTCAGCTATTTAATGGTAAGTCAGCTATACAAATGATCTTATTAAAAAATGAAGTACTATTCTGTGGAAGCCTACAGTATTAGGAATGTTAAATACAGGAAGAATAGAAGTGGGAACGCTCATAAGAGATAGTCTGAAACATACCACAGAATCACAGAGCAGTAGGGGTTGGAAAGGCCTTCTGGGGATCATCTAGTCCAACCCCCACTGCTAAAGCAGTGTCACCCATGGCAGGTTGCCCAGGATCACATCCAGGGCGGTTTTGAATATCTCCAGAGACAGAGACTTCACAACCTCTCTGGGCAGCCTGTTCCAGTGCTCCATCACCTTCATAGTAAGGAAGTTTTTCCTTGTGTTCAGATGGAACCTCGTGTGTTCCAGTTTGTGCCCGTTGCCCCTTGTCCTGTCACTGGGCACCACTGAAAAGAGTTTGGCTCTAGACTTGACAGCCACCCTTCAGATAGTGGTAAGTCTTCTCCAGGCTGAACAGCCCCAGGTCTCTCAGCCTTTCCTTGTAAGAGAGGTGCTTCAGTCCCCTCATCATCTTTGTGGCCTTCTGCTGGGACTCTCTCCAGTAGTTCCATGTCTCTCTTGAACTGGGAGCCCGGAACTGGACACAATACTCCAGATGTGGCCTTACCAGGGCAGAATAGAGGGGGAGGAGAACCTCCCTTGACCTGCTGGTCATACTCTTCCCAGGATCCCATTTGGCCACAAAGGCACACTGCTGGCTCATGGAAATAGTATTGCTGCTACTCATATGTACTATTATGTACTCATATGTACTGATGAACAGATTATTAATGTCAGGCTGCCTCTTGGGAGTCAAATTTGGCAGTGTTTGAAGAATATGGTTCTTGTTCATATAATAAAACTGTGTATTATAAACATTTTAGTAATAGGAAGGAAAAACTTCCATGCAGCTGAGTTACACAGAATATAAACCATACCTGATCTACAAAGAAGTCTTTCTAAATCCTTATATCTTTACTGTTTCTGCTGACTACATTTTTTTTCCTACCATCATGCTGCTAGTGTACTGTTAGGAATTGTGTTCCTTGCACACAACACTTTGGAGCCTGTAGCTTACCATAGCGATCATTGGTTTGTTAGAGGACAGCATATGCTGTTGTGACCGATCGTATTTGTGTGATAATGTGTATGTATTAGTGGATAAATTGGTGGGCAGTGGGGGCAAAATGGAGTCCAGCTCAGTGTTTGTCACAAAGACTGAAAAGAATGTGTTGGCCAGCTTCTGAATAGGCTTGCATCTGCACTCCAAACGTTAGAATAGATACACAAAGCAATTGGCAATTTGGCACCTCAACAAATACTGTTTTCCTTCTATCCGCATAGGTGATGTGCCATAAATAAACTGTACCTGTGTCTATAGGAAGCAAACAGTCTGAAAAAACAACACGTGTTCTTCTCGCTATAGCGTGTGTTCCTCCTGCCCAAGTTTTTACGGGTTGTAGCTGTATGTTTGTTACTCAGCTGTAGACTCGTAATAGAGAGGTCAGTTAATACTTGCTGTTAGTACTTGGGAATTGAGTGGCACAGGTGATGCACCAAGCGACCTGCTGGCATTAAACTACCATGGATCATTTTGGTTGTGCAGTACAGGCTCGATGAGAGCTGCCTCTGCTCCTTGCAGGATAAAAACTTGCTGGAGTGGCAGGGAGCTCTTTGTGCTGAGTGCCTGCTTAACCTCTGAATGAGCATCACAGTGGAATAGGAAATTTGAAATACCAGCTGTATTTGCTTCACTGATGTTGCTGTTGTGTTTTACTGCTAATGACTCTAAGGATTTTTAATTTTTTAAAAAAATATTTATGGAATCTTGAGATTAATTTTCCCTTTGTGCAGTCTGCCTGTCTTCTACTTGCCAAGATCTTGTTTTAAGTGATGTTATAGGCCAAGAAGGAGCTAAGCTAAGTGGAGCATTTTGTTGGTGAGCTTCATGATAAACTTGCTCTATCAACTTAAGTGCAAGTAGTCAACATTTTGTGCTGAACTTTTCCTGTCTGCTGTTCTTTAACATTATATAACACGCTCCAGCGCCCCAGCTGAAGGTACCTGAGAAATGTCCTGTTAGCTGGGAGAGGCCTGAGGTCTGGTATGTGTTAATTTGCATGCTGAGGTTGTCCCAAATAAGCAGAAGAAGCAACGTTCAAATTTATGTTCAGAATTTGGGAATAAAACTCAGTGATTTTGTGGTAATATGATTTCAACTTATACTAAGAATAAAAGGATGACAAGTTACTACTTTGTTGTGAACTGCCATTGAAGTCTGTTGTGGCATTTCAGCACTTAAAAAATTTCAAATCTCGTGTCCAGTTGTGGGATGCTTGGAAAGAAGGCAGCACAATATTTGTTTTCAGTCCATGAATGGCAATGTAAAAACTTGGAATTTGTTCTAATTACAAAAAGAAAGAAATCCTAATACTTTGATGTATTAAATATGTGCAAAATTATGAGCTATTCTGACTTTGTTCTTTTTTAAGGCAAAGAGAGGATGTTATATCTTGTATCTGGAATCTTAATCTTGCTTCATTTAGAATTAGTTTTCAGTTGCCTGATTAGTTTTATTGTGGGAATATTAGTTATGTGCTGCTAACACTTCATGTTCTCTTCCTTTCTTATTTTGTCATTGTGTGGGATTGCCTTACTTCAGGTTTTAAATAGATGGTTTACATAAACTATCTGCAGGAGCATCCTTATAATAAAAATGCCTGTGGTTACTTGTGTTAGCCATACCCAGTTCTTTAACTTGCACACTAGTGAGTAATTACCTACATTAAGTAGCAAGCTGATTTCCAGCTAAATACTGATTCTTTTAGAAAAAGGATGTTCTATTCTGGAAAGAAAGTCTGCAATAGAGACACTGGGAGGTCCACCCTGGCATCGCTGAACGCTCAGGTATTGGTCTAATGTGCATTTGTTGCTTCTTTGTGTTACTCTACTCAGTGGAAGTATGTGTGCTAGCTGTTTGCTTTTGTCTACAGTCGTTTGAAGACTGTAGTCACTATATGGCCTGCATCACTGCCAGACACCTCAGATATCTCTATTTACAAAGTTGTGCTATGCCTTAACTATGCTTAATAGGACACCTTCTCATTTACTGAAATTAATAGAGTTGACCTGGAACTATGACAGTAGTCTGGCCATGTTAGTCATGAGGATATATGGGTTTTTTGTCACCTACTGCAACTTTCTTCAAAGTTTCTGGTAGCTCTTTCTGCTCTTAATTACTCCTTCTTAAGGAATGTATTTACAATTCAATCTGATTGCTGGTTGAAAATAGGGTTTTTAATGTCAGTAGAGATACCAGATTCTGGCCAGAAATTTGAATGTTCCTTGAGTGAAAGTGTTTGGTTTTTTTCCCCTCTAGTTTTTGGTATGATATAGGTTTTTCTTGTTGTGTGGAGTATGTGAAGTTTTTATCTACTGCTTGGGGTTTTTTATGTGTAAGGAAAAGAAAATAACCCTTAAGAATGGAGGCGAGCTTCCTTCTGACTCAGAGAATGAAGCTGCTTCTGGATTCAGTTTTCATGGTTGCTTGGAATAGTTTTTTTATGATCTGGCAGAAATAACTTTTGTCATTAAGACTTCAGGTTGATAATTGTGAGTAATACTGAAAGTAACGCTAAGCAGTGCTTACTTGGTACGAGAGGCATCTGCACAACCCTTTAACAACAGAAGAGAGAGATGACCAAAGAGGACATACAGAGTTCTAGAGGCCTGCCATGCTGCAGACCTTCAGCGTGACTTTAAGTGCAAAATGCTCTCCGCAAAGAAAACATCTCCTCCTAATGTGCAGAAGAAGTGTAAAGTGTGTACAAGTACTGGTAGAGAGCATGTAGAAATGCTCCTAGACTTGTTTGCCTTTAACAGAACGCTGTATGAGCCAGGGCATCTCGTCTGCTATGCCAAAAGGGGTGTGAGTGGAGGGACGATCGAGAAGAATTGGCCTACATGAAAGGGCGCAGAGGAAACAAACTTTCTCTTACCGGTATTTAGAACCCACCATGCAGCAAGGTCAGCTGGGTTTAGGTAACCTAAGAAATAAAGGAAACCACAAACAATGTTTTTAGAAATAGAGTGAGAAATATCTCCACTGTTACCACATCTGTCATAATTCAGGACCATATTAACAATTAGGTAATAAATGTTGGACTCCACTCTGGAGCTGGGTTCCTCTAGTGTTGAATTCAAGTCCGTGCTTCCATTTTCAGCTGTGGATGTGATGAGATCCTTGCTTCATTGTGAGCAAAATTTGTCTCAGAAAGTCTTGCCACCTATTAGGGTTTGTTTTTTTTAAAAAAACAATCTCAAGATTTAGATGGATCTCATTGCTAGGACCTTTTTAAAGCTTATTTTAAAAATATAAATAGAATTTCATATACTAATATTTATAATGATGTATTTAATCTTGTAAAGTAGTTGTGGTTTTCTGAGCAATATTTTCATTACTTTGTTTCAAATAGTTATTAGTATTTTCGATAACATTCTTTTACAGTCCAACTTTGGACTCTTCTGAGTATACTTGTGCTCCTGTGTCACTAGGCAGTTTCTCCTCATGCAGTCATATTGATGACTAAATTAAATTGATGAGTAAAGTGAATTGATAAGTAAATTAAAATACTTGGACACAAAGCCCTTTCTTCCATTTGGGTAAATACAGTGCTAGGAGCAAACTGGGGAGGGAAGTGAAGAACAGAATCAGTTGGATCACTTAGGTGTTTGTGACAGATAATGATAGTATTTTTGTAATTTTTCATTTAGTAATTATTTTATTTTTTGGAGGGGGAGTGTCATGAGTGTCATAGCTCCTGGTATTTTTCTACTCTTTTATAACTTCTATAATTCTGTTGATTGTGTTGAAAGATTGCTGGGTGTACTGAAGTATACTGAAGTCTTGGGCATTCAGTGGCTAAGAAGGGAGATGAAATAATTTTATAGACGAAGCAGTCAGGTTTCCGTACCTTATTGTAGTAATTCTGTTCTTTTGAGTCTTAAAATGTAGTTAGCTGTGCATCAGCCAGTTCCGGTAATAAAATGCCTGTCTAGCCTTACGCTGCCAGTTACAATGTTTTAAATTCTCTTTCCAGCAAGGAGCTGATGGCTTCCTATGTAAAAAGATTGCTCAGTCTACATGGTTTGGGAGAAGGAGAGGAGACTTCATGTTCCTTCTTCTATCAGTATGCTCCAAGTGAAGTTCCAGGCTTGTGGAACAGTGGGTTAGTAGGTTTCCTGTTTTGTTGAAAGAACATCCCATGTGGCCCAAAGCTGATGCAATACCCACCCCTTCCACCCATTTGAGGATTGTCTGCAATATTCAGTGATGTGTCTTAGTTTCATATGGGCCCATAGTTACAAGTCAGCATGGTAAATACAGTTGGAGTGGAGGAGGGAGCATCTGAATTAAGAACATTAGACAGTGATATTAATTTATTTGCAGCTTATCTGATGAGTGTGATAGCATAGGATGTGTTAGGCTGGGTCTTTCCTGTGCTCCAGAGTGATGACAAGCTCTGCAGAAACTGCTTTATCAGACATGCACCTAGGAGGAGTGTCTGAGGTAGTTGTTTACGGTCCTCAGCTTTCCTGTTGTGTCCTTTAGCTGCAACCTGTTAATGTCTGATGTGAGCTGCACTTGGTTTGTACGCTTGGCAGGTTTGCTTGTGTGCTGCTTGGATTGTGTGCTGCTAAGCCAGTCCTTTAGCAGAAGCCTCAGGGTATATGCTGGGGGTATCTGCTCCGTATAGAAATCCACCAGGAGAAAAAGGCAGTCCTGCAGAGCAGGTATTGTTCCACACCATCATGGACTCTGAATAACACCTCAGACTCCCTTTGTCAATGAAGGTGGTTTCTATGTGCTGTCAGCTGTTGAGCTTCTGTCAAAAGTGGGGCAGTTGAAAATGAAGCTTCCAAGAGTAACCACGCTGGTGTTGGTGCAGTGCTTCTCGTAGCTGCATGATCTGCTCTCATCACTGGTCACTTGTATCGTACTGTGCTCAGGGTTGGAAAATGGAGCTTTCTTCCAGCATGGCACACAGTTATTTTAAGGTTCATGCACAGGGGAATATGTATTGCTACAGAAATGGTAATGATGATGCTGTTTACTAGGTAAATACAAAATTAAACTTGATATAGAATTTTAAGGGGATGGGGTTGCTTATTTGTTAATTCAGGTGAATTTTAAAAATATCCTTGGACAGCATTCAAGAGTAGAATTACAGTTCCTCTAGTTCAGGGTGTTTCTTATTGTGTTTATCTGCTGGTTTATATTTTGAAGGTTTGGAGCCAAGCTAGTCTGTGTATTTCAGTAATAGATTTGTCAGTATGTTTTTGTTGGTGTTCAGTCTCTCTTTCTCCATAGGGTACACAAAGCTCTGTTTTGTCTTTAAATAATCCAATTGGAGCTTCTTTACATGTATGTTTGTTTGTTTTAAATCCATGCCATAGCTGCTTCTTGAAGGGAAATCAAAGCTTAGTTCACTGTTGGGAAATTTGCCTTAGTCTTGAAAGGACAAATCTCTATAGCTAGTTTGTCTAAGGAAATACAGTTTGTATTGACAGATCTACTTCTGTCATTCCTCTAGTAGCTTTTGAATCTTTTCAGTTGGTGATGACTTCATTTGGCAGATGCTCCTTTCCTATAGCTTTGTGAAAAATAGCAGATGGGTAGTGAAGGCATTACTTGATTGTCCTCTTTAGGGAAAGGCAGAAAGAGTGGAACTCTTAGATAGTCTGTTTGTCAGCCCCCGAGTGACCAGCCAGCGCGAGTCAGCCGTGTACCTGTAGCTAAGCAAAGCAATACTTTGGATCCTCTGAGAAGCTCCAGAAAGCTGGGCTGAGGGAAGGAGTCAAGGAAGGTGCAGAAACGTACTGTTTTAAGGAAATGCAGGGGAAAAAAATATCTCTCTTTAAGTGTATTGTGATTCTTGGTTCTATATACTGTTAATAAAGAGCAGAATTGACTATCTGTTGCTTACTGATTGATTTTCACATATGTGGAAATATGTTATTCTAGCAAAAGGAACATGAAGGCATCTATTGGAGGTGTTCAGTGTAACCAAAACCTGCAAACGGATTAAAGTGACTGTCTACCATTGTGATAAAATTCATAGTCTGTAATCAAATATTTTCTGAAACAGAAGACACTTTAAAATGTGAAATGCTCGTCTGGAAGCTGTAGTAACTAGGACAGTTCGCTTACGTAACAGGGTTTTTAGCAAGAAATTGCAGCTATTGTTGTATTGCTGTCAGGGACGTGAAATACACTGATCAGAATTGGAGATGAGAGAGTCTTGGTTTCCTTGTAACTTTTCCTGAGAGTGAGTGAGCCTCATTCAAGTCTCAGCATATATATATGTGTGTGTGTGTGTATATATATAGCTCGCTAGTTCAGTTCAGTGATGTTAATGGAAGGTTGAGAAGTACTTCCTTAGTCTATCAGCTGCTAGGCCTTGGTTCCCTCTCTGAGAGCATGGATAATAGTTTTATGAAAAATACTGATTTAGTGCAAGCATGATGGAGTTTCACTTCTTATAGTGTTGTTGTGTGGGATTCCCTTCAGTATGTAACGTTAGTATTTTACCATTATTATTTCATTGTAAAATTTGTAGAAATTAACAGATTTTATGCAATTTCAGAGAACCAGGTTAAAAGTAGTTTCATGGTATTTGGTAAGGAATTTAGTCTTAAACCCACATGCCATGCAAACCCCAGGCTTCTGTATCTCTATAGCTTCTATATAAATCTGTGCGTTAATAGCAAAGAATAAACAGTGACTTTTTGGCAGTGGTAAGTACATTTTTAGATAAAGCCTTGAACTGAGGCAAAGTTAGCTTTGCACTGATGGTTTAATTGAAGATTCTCTAGCTGTTTGTGGACAGGGTGATAAGCTCTAACTGTGGCTCGCTGTTTTCTCCTAATAAAGAGCTGATGAAGTGCATGTTTTTTCTATTGTGGGGTATAAACTGGCCGCCGCATTTGATTGCCTAACCTTGCTTGCTTTATTTGATTTTGGGGGGAAGGTAATGGTGTTGGTCTTGGTATCATACTACTGTGTAATTAGTCACACCAGTTTAATCTTCCATGTCTGAAGGAGGCCCAATCTTTTTTCTGTGTGCTTTTTTGCACTACTTTGAAAGTACAAAAAAGCTGGGACTGCCTGCATTTGATAGCTGCAATAACAAAATTGTGCATTTTAAAGTTGTGTGTACAACTTCAATATTCTATTAATGCTTTCCGGTAAGGCAGCTCTTTAACACGGGTACGGACTTTGCATTGTTTACAAGTGTGAGGAGACTAAATTTAAAGCAGCTGATTTACATTAATACAGATTTTTTTTTTTTCCTACTAAGCAGCGTGTGCTTTTTTTGTGCTATGGGAAGTTTTAATTAATGCCAGTTTAGGAGAAAGCCTGTTCCGCTGTTAGATACGCTGATAGAGTAGAACTTATCCCGGTTTCTGTTAATTCACTAGGCTTTTCTGCTGAAGTACTGTGTCCTCTGAGACCAATTCAGGTTGATGACCAGCTCAGGAAAGGTTTGGTCACACAGCTATTCCAAATAGTTGTATCTGAACCACGCATCGGTTGAAAGAGCAAGGCTTAGTTTGCTGCAGCGAAATCCTCCCAAGGCCAGTCTGTACCTGAGAGGTGCTGTTGTGGAAGAGTTCACTGGTCGCCACCTCGTGAATTTTCAATTTGCCACTCTAGTTATTGTGCTTCAAGTTTGCTTACTGATTATGTGTTGGCGTGGCTGAAGGCATAATTTGATATCCTAATGACTTACGGGTGAAGGAAGACCAGACAGACCCAGTAATTTTTGTTGGATCTGTGATTGTGATCTGTTGGCCAACTCGGGTGTGTCTGTGTCACCCTCCCAACACCAGGAATGTGCCACATGGCCAGTAAGGAAGGGAAGGAAACAGGAGTAGTGGTTCCAGCTGGAGGGAGATGGTGGCATCAGTCAGGGGATGAGGTAAAGTATGAGAACAGAAGTGTAGCTTGGATAAAATGAAGTCATAAACAACTAATGTGAAATGTAATGCTAAAATAACTGGTTTTAAAATAAGTGTGGTTATTCTGGTGTACTAAATAGAACCATTTTAAAAATTAAATTTGCCTTTTTATTTTTAAAAAAGCTTCTTAAATTATTCAGTTAATTACAATTAGAGTATAAATATATAAACAAATTACCACGGTCATTATTTCACAATCAGTGGCAGTTGCCAAAGCGCACACTTTACAGTTTGCGGCAGGTAGCAATTTGCAGGAGGGTGTCCACCTGTGGAAAGGATCTTTCAGTTCCCTTGCGTTCGTGGAGCTGGGTGATGGCTGGAGACGGGGCCTACAGCTACCACCTGTGTGAGTTATCTGATCTGAGCTTCGGACAAACTTCCGGAGAGTAAATACCTGTAACACGGTCTTCCCAGTGCGTGGGTTGCAATGGTATTGTAAACTGTGTGTGTCACGCTTTGTAATTGCAAAAATACACCCACACCCACTTGTTGGTGTCAAATAATTGTGATGATGAGCATGGAAGGACAGAATAGTTGTTTAACTGGAAGAATGTGGATGGTGTGTTTGAAGGCTGCTGTATGACGGGAAGCATGAATCTTCACAGCTGGTACTAATGAGAGGAACAGGCATGGCCTACACTGACAGCTGAAACCAGAGAGAGCTGTGGTTTCTTCCAGTGCCAGCTTCAAATCTGAGCTCTGCTCTTGTCTTTTGACATCTCTGATGTCATCAAGAACTCTTGATGAAATCCGCGTTTGTGAGTTGGACAACTCTGCTTGCTTGCAAAGGAAGTTAATATTAGTACTGAGCAATAAATATGTCAACTCCTCTACTAAAAATATGCTTAAAAGTGGGTGAACTTCTGAATACAGAGTTTCTTTTCTGTTAAATCTTTTCCCTGCCAGCCTAAACATGTCTACTGTTGAAGTGCTGGCTGCTGCAATCCCTTTGAAGCAGAGCTGGGAGCTCATATGACAGTGCTGCAGCATTTTGGAGTGTGAAGCCAGTGTAAAAACCAAACCAACCCCAAACAAAGCCCCAAACCCCTGTACCTCTCCCCTTTTATTTTGGCAGCAGGAAGGGAAAAGGGGAATTGAACTTAAACCTCTGATGGCTTCTGTGTTCATAATGCTCTGGATGGGACGATGTCCAGAATGAATGGTCTCCAGATGGGATTGTTGCCAAGTAGTTCTAACTGCTGTGGGACTTCAGCTGACTACCGAGGGTTCAGCAGTGCTGGTTACGTGTAAAGCAGCTTGTGATGCTTTATGTTACACCTTTCATTCTGCAGCTTTCATCCTTTAAGCTATTTGCTTGGAACTTCATGAGGCCAAAGAATACTAACAAGGGTAAATTACTCAAAGTTTCAACAGAAGAGAGAGTGTTGGTTTTTGTTAAACCTTCTGTGCTTTCTCGCTTGCCTGCTGAATGGCCGTATGTACGTAGAAGGCTTTGGCCCTGGCTTTGCCTTGCTGCCTGTCACTTCCCGCTTTGTAGGAGTAGTGCTGCGCTTTTCCATCAGCTGGAAATGGTTGGGATTATTAACTGACTGTGAGACTTCAAGGCAAGCATCTTGTGTTCCCTTTGCAGAAACGCAGCTGAATGGAGGGACACAGATGAAAGAACTCGAACACGTTTCTGAAGGTTTGAGATGTGTCTGGGAGTGACCTCCTTACCTTAGTAATAAAGAAGAGTTGTCCGGCGGGAGCTTAGGATATCTTTACTCCAACTTACTAATACACTAACCGGAATGGTGTTCTGACGACAATTCTCCATAGTAAAGTACTTACCCTGCTACAGAACAGTGTTATTTTCTCTGCTGATAATGCGACTCAATGGAGGAGAGTAATGTTTTGATAAGCATGCGTGAAGATCGGTCCTTTCACGTGCGATACAGGTAAGAGTGTGTTCATTTTGGTATGGATGAATAAGTGCTGTTAATAGAAAGCTAAACAAGTTGCAGCAGATAGTATGGTACATCTGTTACTGGTGCTACTGAAACAATGCTAAAATAACTTTTTTTTTTCCCCCTATCAAGTTTTGAACCGAAAATTCACTTCTGTTATATAGTAGATTGTATAATTACATGATTGTGTAGTACTGGAACTGTGTGTGGTTACAGAAGAGTGCATACTGTCTGTATTTCTTTGTATTCCTGATAGAACGATATGAAGTATGATCCCTGCGTGGTAACACCTGCTCTCTCTCCTTCTGGCTTGTGGGCCACATATGCCAGTTGTTGAGTTCTGTCTGCTCAAGTGCTCTATACTTACCCCATTATTGCCTCTATGAATGAGGAATTTTTAGGTGCGCCGTCACCTAGAGCAGTGTTTTCCTTGCTTAAAGTACAGAAGATTTGATTGATAGGAACTGCTTTAATACATTGGACTGAAAAAGTACTGCTCTTGTAAGTTGAGACAATACACGCTTTCCCTTCTGAGAGCTTCTATCATTTTTCTCCTGGAATCCCCTTTACAGACATGGGACAACACGTTAGCGTTGCAGACTTGCTCTGCTGAACCTGAACAACGGCAGCATTGTGTGGTGCGTGGTATTTGGATGGCGGGTGTTTGGAAGGGTAAATCTTGCAGCCCCTTCAATAGGAAGGGCCACTGGAACACTGGAATTATTGTTTGAAACAAATAAAAAGCACGATGCTTGGTGTGTGCTTCCCCCACCCTTTACTCTGGTCATCCTCGCTTTGGAAGTCTTGCTAGCTAGCAGGAGCAAAGCACTACTCGTGTTTGTAAAACAGCACATACTATGGCTCAAAATTAAGTCTGAAAACATTCTGACAGTCTTAACTTGGTTTTCTCTTCTGTTTCGCAGAGGTACCAGAAGTACAGTGCTAGGTCTGGTTAGCAGCACAGTCAGCAGGAGGAGCTTTTTCATGGACAGCAAGGAGAAAAGTAGCCAATAAACTGTAATTTACTCTCTATGTTGCTAAAATATTTATGTGGTGGCTTTGACAGCAGGAATCCCTAAGTGTGCGAGCATCATATTTCTTCTGTGCCAAGTGTCTCCTGCATGTGTGTGAGTCCCAGCGCTCCTGTAGCGTGCTCACCCACGCTGTGCTGCTGCTCTCGCTGCTCCCCAGACTCCCGTGGAAGATCCTTGCTCAGCTTCAGTAAAAGCAGGCGCTGTTCAGGGTACTGTTAGAGCAGTAAATGGGTGAAGAAGGAGGCATGGCCATTGTCTACTTTAAATTGACAAAAATAACTTCCAAAAAATTGGCAAGCACAGTCAGGGCAAAATGTCTTGTTGCTTTATGCTGTGTTTCATTACAGGCTTGAACGAAACTGATTAACAGTAAAAATATTAATGGCCTTGTTAAACGTTTAAAAAACATCAAGGCATAGTCCTTGTAATATTAAACTTTTCTAAATTGTAGAGAAACTGCAAATTAATTCAGTATATTGAACTGGAATTTGGTGATTATTTAACTTCATAGCTATAATCTGGAAAGATTTTATTTGATTGTAGTTTACAGTTCAGTGCAGGAAAGAACAGGTCATAAATTACCGGGGATGGTGGAGTTACTTCTTGGTACCTAAACTGGTTTTACCTACAGGTATTGTCCCAGGCCCGCTTGGCCCTCGGGCTGCTTTTCCCTTCCCACTGGGATTCCAGTAGAACTGCCTCGAAGAAGCAGCTGGTGGCCCGCTCCTAAGGAAGGGCTTTGCTAGGGGTCTGTTTCTCACTGTGCGGGCTGCGTCTTTCTGTCCACTGCAGCTGAGCAGCACCACTTTAGCAGCTGTAAAAACGCTTATGCTAGTGGAAGGAAGCTGGTTTTTCTTCTTACGTTGTTTAGTGACAGAAAATAAAATGCTGAAGTTAGTAAGTGGGACTAGTAAGGGATCTGTAGAGTAAATATTTGTAGAACTCGCTTGTCTTGGCCTGCTGAATTCATACGCCACAACCTTGTAACCGCTTTTATCTTGAGCGGAGCAAACCAATCCAAAGCTCAGGTGCGTGGTTTCTCCGTTCATGTGCGTGTTGTTTTGTTTGTAAGTTTGCCACCTGCCTTGGTTTGATCAAACGCAGTGCTGCTGTGGAGGTGTAGAGAGGCTGTTTGGGGTGGGCAGGGTGGTAGCGCTTCCGCATTGTGTGTAGAAACCAACAGTGTGGGCAGGGTCAGCAGTAGGGGGTGATGCTGATTGTAGGACGCGGGGGCATTAGTAATTTACGCACCTGAAGGAAGGAGAGATCATAGTGGTTTTTGGTTTGTGTCTAGGGATGTTAGGGATGTTGACAGGTTTCAGGGCATGGCAGCCCTGTCCCCCTCAACAGCAAAACATCCTCTTAGCGGGAGTTTAACAGAGTAAAACTAAATCAGTTGTGTTTAGAGACTGTAGCAATCAATGAGTCTTCTTGCCTCCTTCTGTTACATTATTTCTTACTGTTTTTCTGCTCTTTATTGTAAGAGGAGAACAGCGGAAGGAAGGGAGACTCCAACATGGGAAAAAAAACCCCAGGGAGGCTGGAGGGAGACACATGCACAGGGTTTATGTTCTTCTAAGTGTAAAGGTTCGAAAGAGGATGTGAAGAAGGTCAGAGAAGAACAAGAGAAAAAGAAGGAAAAAAAAAAAATGGGGGGTGGGGGGAGCGGGGAGCCAGGCCAGGTGAAAAGTGGGACAGATAAGGATGAGGTAGTTTTACAAACGAGAAATTATTCAGGAGATGCCAGCCTGCCAGAGAACAGGTCCAGGCAACTATAAACTAACAAAACGAAGCCCTGTGTGAGTATTTCCACAGTAAGATCTGGAAGAACATCACCCTGTTTAGCAGGAACAGGATTTCATTGGAGTACACAGATGAATGGGCCTTGTTCTCGTCTCGCCTCTGTGGATTCAATGTGTCTTTTATTTAGCCATTGGGTGTTGAATAAATGAGTAATTCAATCCAGGCCTGGGAACAGAGCAAGAAATTTCATACTCTCCTTGTAACTATTTAATGACTCCCTAAAACATTGATAACCTGGCCCCGCGCAGTCTGCTGACATGCCGTGCAACCATTAGTAGTGACAGTTAAAACAGTCCCTGAAAACACTCCCAAGAGATGATGGTTTTTTGACTGGAGAACATCTATATACATCTTTAAAAAAAAAACCAGCCAGAAAAACCCAAACAAACAAAAAAACCAACCCAAAATAACCCCCAAACCCAGCTGTGTTAATTTTCATAATAGTCCTTTAAGTAATGGAGGAAAAAAAAAACCAAACCAAAAAACCAAACTTTCTCTGAGTCCAGTTTTGGTACTTGATGGATGAGCCCAGCAAACTAAATGACGTCATAGCTCTTATGTATTGTGAATAAAATATTACTATTGGGTGCAGGCAACTGTGGAAATAAAAATGTCGTTTTCTCTATTCTTTTTTTAATAGCGAATTTAGACTTTGAAATTGTAGAAGGTCAGTAAGAGTGGAGCCAAATGGAATTAGGGCTTTAATTTGCTGTACAGATTCTAGCAAGCTGTTAACACGACCTTTCTGGAGTGGAACTGAAAGTAGTGTTAAAATTCAGGTTCTTTTTTACTCAATTACTAATTCCCATTTGCATTTACTTCCTGTGAGTCTTGTTGAATTGAAACACTGTAATAACAGCTGATTTTCATCAGGCTGGGCGTAAGCCTCAGCTTCATAGTTAGTTATGTTCTGTATAAAAAGTCCCCAAAGTTTCATTTTTATCGGTTAAGTCTGGGGTTGCCGAGTCAAAAGACTGTTCCAGGTTCCTTGTGCCGTGGCATTTGGCAGGCTCTGCCATAGCGTCAAGTTAACGGAAAGCAGCGTATCAGGAAAACACCTCACCACAGCGTTCTCTGGTGCATCTCTGCCTTTTTCAACTGAGCCTTTCGTATATATGAGGCAGCTGGTGCGTCACGGTTACAAACCAAAACACAATTTTTTTTAACAGGATAAATTCACTTACAGAACTGGAGTCTAGTACAGTATTTTGACTGCTATGCCACGTACACATTTTGCTGAAAACTCTACCCTTTTGAGCTACAAACCTAAAGAAATGAATGTGATTGTGTAATGGTCTAAACCTTTGCAGTAAGGAGCACCATACTTTCTATCCGTCACTTTAATTGGACGTGGCAGCTAACATGAGGTGCCCGGAGAGCACCTCTCTGGATAGGATTAAGATTACCCAGTGAAGTGTTTTAAGTCTTAAACCTTCAGTTGCTGATGGTGTAATCATTTCTGCCTCTGCTTAACGGTACTTAATCATTTCTGCCTTTTTCTGTCTTCCATTCAACACAAACGCAGTGTAATACAGCCAGGTTGTGTGTTGTAGCAAATAGGAATGCTTTGACTTCTCGGAGAAGAGCTTCCAAACCCAAGAATACTGCTTGTGTTATGGATAGCCAACCTGAGAAGTTGGGCCTGGGAAGAGCTTCATGCCCGAGTTATCATTTGCTGTCTGCGTCTCTGCCGCCTGCCAGGCATACAGTGGTTTTAATTGCAAAAGTTCATTATGTCTGTCCTCTCGCTGTGCTTAAGTTGTGGAATGTCGAAGACCAGCAGGTACGGTGCTGTTTGCTGTTGGTAGCTTATTTTGCTTGTGATCCAAATTGTTCTAGTTCTCTTGCAAGTCGGTGGATTTTTGAGAAATATTTCCTTCTGCTCAGATTGGAGTAGAATGTTGTAGAACTTTTTTTTTTCCCCGATTTAGAAAAATTAAGAAATGTAACCGTTGCAGGCATGTTAAATATTCATCGCTATGTCTTGTCAAAACAGCTGTCTTCTGGTGCTGCCGTGAAAAGAACTTCTGGAACGGGAAACGTTTGATTGTCGCTGTTACTGATCTGTGCCTATGCAGGGAAATGGTTTTAGAATAGAATTCTAAATGGTTTATTCTCACAGCCAGGTAAATATAAAATGATGGTGTAACGAGGATATCTTCAATTCCATAAAATGTTCTGTTTTGGAGTGCAAGCCCTTCTACGTGCTGTGTGATCCATCTTGGAGAAAAGTTCAAAACAATATACAAATTTACGGTTCATGTCCACTTTTTTGCGATATTAATACACGTTCTTTAAACACTTACAGAATGTCTCTCGCTGAGTTTTCTGAAAAATCTTTTAAAAGTAGAATAATGGCTTTTTTGTGAAAGCTGAAAAATGCTCTTATCTTGAAAAAGCTAGAGAACCACATTGCTTCAAGATCAAGACGCTGAAGTCTTTTTCCTGCTCATCCTCCTCTCTCCTCCCTTCCTCGGAACTGCAAAGTAGGAAATGTTTGTATATAATCGTTGACACTTACTGAAATGTTACCTTTTGTACCCCTGAATTCACAGTAGCAAAAATATGTATCGGTGTATTTTGGCAGCTGCAGTTCTCTAACGGCTTCTTTGTTCATTGGTCAAACTGTAATCTGCAAATTCTGCTAGAAATTAATTCACGAGTATCGTCTTTACTGCTTGCAGGATTTTGTACCTGTAGAATTACACAACTACGTGCTCATAATAATAAAAAAATACTCCGGTGGCTTCTGGAACGATGGCATCTCAGTTAGGGAACTGGAATTGACATTCATTTGGTTGCTAATTCAATCTTCATCCTTTTTCTTTAACACTGAGAGTTTTCACAGCGGTGCCGCTCCAGGCAATGAGGAAGCGCAGGGAGTACTGAATTACGTAAGAAACAACTTTGGGAAAAACAGTCTTGGGCTTTGATACAGAGGAATATTGGAATTGTAGTATTTTTTTTCCATGCAATGTTTTGCAGGTAATGATGGCATCAATCTAAAAATAAAAGTGCTTACGTTTTTCAAAGTCAGGATTTGCCAGGAATAGCTTGATTTTTAGGTTACCCTTCTGACATTGTCTAGGTGGTGAAACCTGCAGTTTCGAACCGTGCAGGTGCTGTATGTGGGCCTGGGCAGCACTTGGATTTCCTCCCTCGGACCTAAAGAAAGGGAAAAAAAAGCTGAAGCTATTTATTCTGATGTTCGTGTTTGCTCATCGCTATTGAAGCTGCCATTTCCATTTCAGCATTAGCTTCTGTCCCATTGGAGTCGCACTGGTACTGCGGCACTGACGCCCGGTCCTGAAATGGAGCCCCTCTGAGAAAAGAACCTCTTCAGAACTCAGGATAAAGTACCACACGTAGAGTGACTGGTTTTCTTTTTACTTAAATTGTGCAGGATGGAGGCTTCCTGCCTAGAGCTGGCTTTGGAAGGTGAGCGCCTGTGCAAAGCAGGAGATTGCCGAGCTGGGGTGTCCTTCTTTGAAGCAGCGGTTCAGGTTGGAACTGAAGATTTAAAAACACTCAGTGCTATTTACAGCCAGTTAGGCAACGCCTATTTCTACTTACATGAATATGCAAAGGCCTTGGAATACCATCACCATGATTTAACTCTTGCCAGGTAATCTTGTGTTTTCCTTTAACCACCTTCTCCATCTCATCCCCCGCCTGCAGAGATGAGCAGTTGGCCGTTCACTTTCCTACCAAACCTTGCCATCGCTGCTGGCTCGCGGGCGAGCGTGGTGGTGGCAGGGGCCGGGGTCTGGCAGGTAACCTGCCTGCCCCCTTCCTCGGGAGCTAACCCTGGCTCTGGTGCCGTAATCCTGGCACTGACTGAGGCCTCACCGCGTCTGTGGATGATTAAGTGGCTTCTTTAAATCCACCCTTTCCTTACCCAGTCCTGTTTCTAAAACGCAGGGTTTCTGCTTCTCCAGAGTGTGAAGCTGCCGTTCCTGTTTCTCTGTGTGAAACTCACGATACTGTGAAGTCCAAAACCCCTCTGCATGTCATGCTGCGCCCGACTCCCAGTGATCTGGTACAGATCCAGTGAAAGACACGGGCACCTAATGTACTTCACCTCCACTTTAGGCACAAATCTCTTCTTCCTTCTGCTGCAGCCTGCTCAAGTGCTGTGACCTTGTGGGGACCTGTTCTGTTGTTCCCTGGGGGTCGCAGTCCGAGTGGCTCAGCGGCAGACTCCGGCCTTTGTCTCGTTAGAATCAAGACGGGTGGTGTTGCCTCTGAGCTTTTGTAAATCACACAAGACTGTGACAGTCAAAATCCAACACTGAGAATGTCTTTCTACGTAAGAATTAAGAATTTTTCTTTTTATTCTTTTCCTAAAATAAGTTAATTTTTTAAAGTCTATGCTAAGTAGCTGCTCGATACCAGAACAGTAGCAGTTGCACCAACAAAATTAAACGCCTGTAACCACAGACTGAACAACGTTTATGTGAGTGCATTTTAGATACAAAATGAACGGAATCCATACGCGTTTACTCGGTTGTAATCCCTTTTCAAAAATTCTTCTAATTGTCTACCACATGTTGATCATCTGCTTGATTTGAAATGATACACTGTAATGTGTGTTTATTTCTGCCATTCCAGGACAATCGGGGACCTACTGGGAGAGGCTAAAGCTAGCGGGAATCTGGGCAATACCTTAAAGGTACTTGGGAATTTTGAAGAAGCTATTGTTTGTTGTCAGAGACATCTGGATATTTCCAGAGAGCTTCATGATAAGGTAAGAATTGCTCAGGGATCCGGAAGCAAACTGCCAATGCATTTTACTGAGCCCCGTTGTATTGGTAACGAGCGTGCCGCCTTTCCGGGGGAAGTAAATACCGAGTATCCCATTAGTTCTTCTAGGCAGTAAGAGTCTCCAGGTTGCGAGACAGCTGTTTGCACCGGGGAGACTATAGATCCAGATCAAGAAATGTTACCATGTGTTGTGGTTTGTTGGGGTTTTTTTTTCAATTTTAATTGTTAATGATAATTGGCCTCAAGAATTGTTCTGTATCTTGCACCTGGAACGGAAGTAGTGTGCAAAACAATTTGATAGAGGGATATGACTGGCGGGGATTGAGGCAGGTGATAAGGAATGTTCCAAATGGGCAGAGCGTGTGTTGACAACTGGTTAACAAACTTCTCTTCCCATCTGTGGACTCTACTAATGGAATCATAGAATGTTAGGGGTTGGAAGGGACCTCTGGAGATCAAGTCCAACCCCCACAACATAGTTGTTGTGACACAAGACTTTGAAGCATAAAATTTTAATGCCTCGTGTTACTTTTGGTTTAGGTTGGAGAAGCAAGAGCACTGTACAATCTAGGGAATGTCTATCACTCCAAAGGGAAAAATGTAGCTAGTGCTGGAACTCATGATCCGGGGGAACTGCCAGATGATGTGAAAAAAGCTTTACAAAAAGCTGCAAATTATTATGAGTGAGTAGTAGCTTTAAATGTTGGTGATTGAGGGGATATGGTTATCTCCTTCCTTAGAATATTGGGAGATTTACGGTGTCATGAACTGAGCTGTGCCAGAACAGTGGTACCTGCGAATTTT
Source organism: Eurystomus gularis (assembly GCA_013400335.1). NCBI lineage: Eukaryota > Metazoa > Chordata > Aves > Coraciiformes > Coraciidae > Eurystomus > Eurystomus gularis. The sequence continues at coordinate 27,555 of VZZY01018349.1, forward strand.
TTCCCTTTTACACCGGAGAGCGCACTGTTCTTTTGTCACGCCCTCATCTTTAGCGTGCCTCTTACTACCTGTTAAGTGCCTCCCTTACGTTAGATTCCAGTAGGACTCGTCAAACCAGACGGGACAGCAGTAGGACCTCCTATACTCAGTAGCTCTGTAAGGAGAAGCGAGCCTATGAGCTCGACGGGGAATGCAGCTGAGTTCCGTATCTCACAGGAAACGTGTCCTGCTCGGTGGGAGATTTATGGTTGCGTAAAGACCACTAGAACGGGCCGGGGTAGAACACCTCTGCCTTTTCCCCTAGATACATGGAAAGATTTTTTAAAAAAATTATTGCTTAAGTGACTGCAAGGAAAAAAAAATCCTCTTAAAAGTCACTATTCCTCTCCCCTCTCTTCTCCCAAAACAGGGAAAACCTGACAATAGTAACAGAGCTGGGTGACAGAGCAGCGCAGGGACGTGCCTTCGGGAATCTGGGAAACACACACTATCTCCTGGGCAACTTCAGGAGCGCGGTTTTAGCGCACGAACAGGTACGACGCTGTGCTAGTAAGGAATTCTGTTCTCGTGACGGATCATCAGTTGCTCCTGATCTTACACACACGTCTTGTGTTGCAAGCTTTTTAATGCAGATTTTAAGTCATAATGGCACAGCTTCACGGCTGGCTGTTCTTGTCGGCCATCGCTGGCCTAAAGAACAAATGGAATTTGCACAGTGGAAAAAATATTAAGCGTGCATTTCTGTATGCAAAGGTGTGTTACAAAGTACAAAATTTAGTAAATAACGCAATTATTTCACATTTTTAAGCGTCTCCTAATTGCAAAAGAATTTGGTGATAGATCAGCGGAAAGAAGAGCGTACAGCAATCTTGGAAACGCCTACATCTTCCTGGGTGAATTTGAAACCGCTTCTGAATACTACAAGTTAGTTGACTGCAATTTATACCTGTCCTTGTGCAGTTTACTTCTTTCTGTGGTGCCTGGTACTTTAGCTCACGTACAACAGCTCTCTTCCAGATATACTTAGAAAAGAGCTGCATTTGTTCAGCAAAAAGAACATTTTTTCCTAGTTGCTTAACTATTCTGGTTCTTTCATGGGAGGGGGGCAGCATTAGTCTATCTTCTTTTTTGTTACTTGGATAGTTGTCAGCACTGCAGACAGCTTTCTGTTGCCAGGCATTTATCGCCCGTGCTCTAGAACCAAGCGTTGCTGTCTCAGCGAGTTTTGGAACGCTGTAACAGGGCCCGGGTGGGTGCTGTCCTGGGCACCCTCGCTGGCGGAGGGAGGTGGTGCACCTCAACCTGATCTCCCATCTTTAGCCTGTATCTTCAGTCAAGACTCTTTTCTTGATCTCTGCACCATCAAGCAGTTGCTGCTGTAACACAGACACATTGTAGGTGTTATGAGCAACTGAAGCGGATTTCAGAGCTTACCTGTTCTTTATGGAAAGGGGAAAAAAAGCCTCAGTACTGTGGAGATTCCTCTTAGTGCTCCGGTTCTCCTTGCCCAGCAGGGGCAGGCTGGCTTGGCGCGCCCGGGTCCATCTTGCTCGTGTTGATGAAGAGTCTAGTACCAGGGCTGCAATACTGATAGTGTTTCAAGAGCGTGCTGCTGGGAAACTGCTGTATGTTACTGACAAAGCAGTAAGTTAAAGTTAGAAGATGCTATTTGAGGGATCAGTCTGCTCTCTAATAAAGCAGATGGAAACAGGTTGCAGTGGAGGCGAGTGGGAGACAGACACTTAGAATCTTGGAAGAGTTTACAAGATAGTAATTCATTAGCAGCTAATCTGCCAGCCTGGTGTCCTCATTTATTGAACTGATTTTTAGTTGTGCAAATACACTTTTAGAAACTTCTCTCTGTAGTGATTTTTGAGGTGACTAATCCTTTCTTTCAGGAGGACGCTGCAGCTGGCCCGACAGCTTCAGGACCGAGCCGTGGAAGCGCAGGCCTGCTACAGCCTTGGGAACACATACACTTTGCTTCAAGACTATGAAAAGGCCATTGATTATCACTTGAAACACCTCGTGATTGCTCAGGAATTAAATGACAAGTAAGCCCCAAGAGCTGGTGTAATGTTGGTGTGACACTTCAGCCAGGTCCTGCTGTCACTGTTCTGCAGATGACAGTTGAATTAACGTGAATTCCCTACAGTGCTGGGCTCCAGCTTTCATATGGGAAAAAAAACTTGACTCATGAACGTATTCAGCTACTGAGGCCGAGATGAAAGAGGAATTGATGAATGACTGTTTCTACATCTCCTGTCAGCATCTTCTTGGTAAATTAAGGAAAAGAAAAGCAGATCTGAAACACATGACTTTGTGCAAATAAGTTTGGGTACCTTCATAAGGATACGTCTCCTGCTTTTCCACCAGCTAAGGCGATGGAAAAGGACGGGGAAAGGAGCGTGACACAGTAGCAAGTAATGTTTGTTTTATAATCCTAATTTCTAAGGCCTTTTTAAGTAACAGTGGGTACAACTAAAATTTTTTACAACTTTTAAATGCTCTTCTAAGTCAGTAAGAATTTATGAAGAATAAGAAGGTATGCAATCTGAGGCAAAACAAAGGTTATAAAATGTTCCATGCTTGCAAACTGGACTGACTTATGTTTGCTGTGAGCTTAAAAATTAAAAGTTTGACTAGATTAGCTCCCTATTTCTGGGTATACCCAGATCACACCCCTTTAAATACAGTACTTGATGTGTTGGAGGTGTAAGGGCTTCTGAGCATGGCCTGTTGTTCTTGGCACAGCAATATTATGAAAACCTGACCCCTAGCGTTCAGCGAGTAAAGGTGGAACTGAAAACGTGCTTTATTTTTTTCAGAATTGGTGAAGGAAGGGCATGCTGGAGTTTAGGCAACGCATACACGGCTCTGGGAAATCACGACCAGGCGATGCACTTTGCAGAGAGGCACCTGGAGATTTCAAGAGAGGTACCATTTCCCCACGCCGCGTACGCTGGCCGTGGGGTCTTCTGCTCTCGCTTACCCAGTGGTTTTATGGAGTGGGTCCATGCGTGCACTTCTGAGTCACAGAATGAATTCTGAATGATTGCTGGGACAGCTGATTCTGAATTAGCTCCTTAGTTCCTTGTGCCACCTCTGATAACGCCAGCACAGAATTCAAGTTAGTAACCGGCAGAGGTCATTACAGGCTTTGTTACGCACCTTTTAGCTGTTATGTACTTCATTAAAAAGATGATTCTGTTTTCAACCAGGAAAGTCTTTTCAGCCATTTCATCCCAGAAATCGAAGGGACAAGGTTTGCTTTATATTTATATAGGTGCATGTGTTGTTACAGTAATAGAACTGCTCACTTTCTTTGGATGCAGGTAGGAGACCGAAGTGGAGAACTCACTGCTAGACTCAATCTCTCAGATCTTCAAATGGTTCTGGGGTTAAGCTACAGCACAAACAACTCCATGATGTCCGAAAGCCACGTAGTAGAGAGCAGTCTGAACGGTACGTGGCCACGCCTGCAATACTTCCTAACAGTGAACTTCAAGAACAGTCTGTTGTTTGCAGTGTTTTCTGACTACAGATGGTCGAGCACGTGGGGTTGTCCCCCCGCCCCCAGCAAAACCCCATTTGCAGTATTGGACCCCTTCAGCCCCTCCTTTTCTGGAGGATTTACATGGAGAATCTCAGGTTACTGCCTAGTTTCCTCACATGATGCTTCTAATTGTTCTTTTTTTCGTGTAGGAGATTTATCTGTTTGCTGCCAGATGGTCTTCCCTTTTTTTCTTCCTACCATCTTAGCGAGACTGGTGGTTACTGTAGAACCCAGCTGATTTGATGTTCTTGTATGTACTGCACTGTTGTGGAACTCAGAATTGCTGTACCTTGGACCTTAGATGAGTACAGCCACAGCTTTGAAGGCTACACCATGAATCTTAATGATAAAAAGGTGAACTTGATTCTTTCTTGAAGGTACCAGACCAAGAGTAGGACGCCGCCACAGTATGGAGAACATGGAACTCATGAAATTAACACCAGAAAAGGTTGGCACTTTTCCTTCTTCCTGTTCTGCCGGTGAGGCTGCAATTAAATGTTTCTGAGGGTTTAACTCCAACAGTTATGAATAGTCAGAAGTTTTGTACTTTGAAAGAACTCAGCAGAATGTTGTGTCGTTTGCATCCCTTTTTTAATTTAGTTGACTTCAAGAGTTAGGTAAAAGCAGGTCTAACAATTCTAACAAACAAATACTACTTGTCACATAGGTAACAGGCAGCATTTTACACGTCATGGTTGTAACAGCTTGTGGAAAGCTTCCTTTATTCCCCTCACACATAAGAACCGCGACCTGGAGTGGGCATCACAGGAATTCCTTTCATCTCCTCTTTACAAGTGGTTTGAGTGTGCAGCCTGAAAGCGCCCCAGTAAAATTCCTAAGCTTTAGCTCAGCTGTTCTGAGCATTTTGTCTTTGGTTACAGTCACTTTATAGGCACTTAAAGTCCAAGTTGTGTTTTCCATGCTGGGATTTCACCAGCCTTGCAAGCCGTGGGGAGCTGCAACATCTGTCTTGAGGAAGGATGCTAGTTCAGAAACGCTGAAGCTGAGTCACGGATTGGTAAAGTCACTTACCCCCCAGCTCAGAGAAATCTCTTGGATTTTCCTCATTAAAGTCCTTGTATCGACCTCGGAAAAATCTCCTTCAGATTCTGTCTGCCTTTGACCGGTGGGCTGGCAGCTCTACCTCAATGACTGCCGTGGCCAGCTGAAGTTGTGATTTTCCCTTCCGTACTGGGATATCTAATTCCCTTCTCTACAAGCAACGCGAAGCCTGCCATGATGTTTCTCAAAGAGGAGATTAAATCCCAGCGCCTACATCGGGGCAGCCGGTAGAGCCGAGTTCAGCGCTGCTGCTCGGGAGCCTCTCTGGCTGTGCGTTTGGACGGCGCACTTCAGCGCAGGGCGGGTTCTCTGCAGGGAACCTCTTAAGCTTTTGACCAGTCTCGGCCGTGCTCTCGGCGTCTGTTCAGCTGTGACAGCTTTTAAAGTACGCAGCCCGCGCTAAGTCCGTGCCCTAAATGTACTGAAATATTTCACGGGGCTTTTGTAAGGAAGTATTAACCTCGTAATGCAGCTTAGCTCTTAGAAAGGGCTTTTTTCAAGATACTCTTTTAGCAGATGCTGAGCATTCATTCCATTAATGTCTGATACAGAACACCACCTGACAGGAGCCCTGCCGCGGGGTTGTACAGGCTGCCAGCTTCTCGCAGCTGGAATCTGCGTGCCCACCTTAAGTAAGCCTTTAACCAGCAACCCCCGTGGGTAGGCAGTGTTGCTGAACGACTTGTGACGGCCTTCACAATTTCTGATACTGGAATCAAGAAAAAAAAGGGGGTGCATTCAGTTATTCCAAGAGTTTGTCAGCTCTGGATAATTTGGTTTATTTTAGAAGATAATTTAGGGAAAATCTGTCAGGTTGGTAGAGCGATCTGTTTTGTTCGTCAGCGAAACAAGATGGTTCGTCCTGGTTGCTCTTGGCTGGCGTTCTTCGACCTCTTGCTTCTCAGTCTTTACTGGGAATTTTGTTTCTATCAAGGACTTCACAGAAGGGCTGTTGAGTATCTGGGTTTGGATAAGGGCTGGATTTGCTCTAATGCTTCGTAAAACTATGGATTTTCAGGGTTTTTTTCCCTTCTTCCCTATTATAAGAATGTCAGGTGGAAAACACCAGCTGTGCCGCATTTTAGCCTTCCCATTAACTACATTTCCTGCACTGCAGTCAGCAAGGAACCTTCAGCGTGTTTGATCAAATAAACTATTTGACCAGACGTGCATCCATCGGGTGTCAGACGACAGTCCCGTTCTCAGACTGATCCATAACAGTACTAACCTGCCTCACGTCACCAGCGCTCAAGCCATGGAACCAAACCCTGAGTTCTCACATCCTCATGGCTGGGTAAACTAAATAATGTCAAAGCTGCTTCAGTCTGGGGAGGAAAAGCAGCAGCGACTACAAGGTAAAAGTACAGGTCATTAAATGCAGAAGGCTAAATTTCCTGACTCTTGTTTTCTTAGGTTCAGAACTGGAACAGTGAGATTCTTGCTAAACAGAAACCCCTGGTTGCCAAACCTTCAGCAAAACTGCATTTTGTAAATCGACTGAAGGGCAAAAAGTACAAAAACGGCACCGCTTCCAAAGTTTTGCAGGATGCCAGTAATTCTATTGATCATCGACTTCCAAACTCTCAGAGGGTAGGTTTGGTGAGCTGTGGAGATCCTAGCCGGTACTGCTCTGCTGGCAGAATTACAGAACCCCGCTCCTGCAGCTCTCCGTTCAGTTTCACTGTGTAGACACCGTGGCTCTGTAAAGCGATGCGCTATCTGCCGTTCTGCAGCTGTCTCACGGGTGGTGCCAGCCTGAAGCTTTCCTACTATTGGAACACTTTTTTCCTGGTGGATTTTCTAAAGTTACAGCTCAGCTTGCGCATGTATGTTACTTCTAATCTCTTCTAGGCCCTGCTTCTCCAAACTTAAAAGATAAATCTGGTTTTTCTGATTCCATTTTTTAGGTAGCTGCACTCTTGGCAGAAGTCAGCTAAACCCAAAAGAACGTTTTACCTTCCAAAAATGCTTCTCCCATATTATTAGCATTTCCTCTTACGATAAATCTCTAGAAATGGATGCCTAAATTAATTTTTTTAAATGCATTTCAGATATGCAAATACCAAACCTATTACTGGAATGAAACTGCAGTGCAGCTGTCCTAGTTTCAGGTATTCCTGAGTTCAAAATACCCCTAACTCTTCTCTCCTCTTCAGAAGAACAGTCGTGAGACCATGGCAGATGAAGGGTTCTTTGATCTGCTGAGCCGGTTCCAGAGCAACAGGATGGATGATCAGAGATGCTACTTCCAGGAGAAGAACAGATTCCCAGCTGCTTCGGTGGCAACGTCCTCTACTCCAACTAAAACAATGAGAAAATGTAATTTTAAAAAGTAAAATCCGTATCTGACTTCCATTCCTGCCAAATACTATTTTAAAAAGGTATTTGCGTACAAGCCTCACTATGGAAAGGAAGTTACTTCTGGGCTAACTTGTTTTCTTCCTCCTCCCCAGCCTTTTCTACTTCGGTCGTGTCACCCCACACAGATGAATTTCTAGAGCTCCTTGCTAGCTCGCAGAGCCGCCGGCTGGATGACCAGCGCGCCAGCCTCGGTCACCTGCCCGGGCTTCGTCTGAACCAACACAACAGCCAGTCGGTGCTGGGCCACCTCATGGCAAGCAACAACAGAGATCTAGACGATGACTTCTTTGACATATTGATAAAATGCCAGGTGAGTTTTTGACAAAAATTCTTCAGATTCTAAGTCTGGGGATTCGGTTTGTGCCTCCTGCTATTTCGTTTCTTCAAGCAAGGCACCTGGTTCATCATGTGCTTTAAGATAGAAATGATCTGGGGGATGAGGAGGAACAAAGAGAACAAAAAATCGGGATTGTTCGTATCAAAGTTGGTTTTTTTAATTACAATTTTTCCTTCTTGATTTTGTTTTTCAACTTATCCAGTGTCTAGTACGTATAATTTGGGTGTTTATGCCATGTTAACCACTTAAAGTAACAAATGCTGAAAAAGTGAGGCTATTAAAAGGAGTATGTAAAATGATTTTAAGAAAAAAGCGTTTAGATTTGGCTTGCTAGGAAGGCACCTGATATACCAGGAATCCTGACGTATCAACGAAAGCGCTCAGTGTCCAGGCTCTAGTGGTGGTAAGAGATCACCGGTCCAGTTTGTCGAGCTCAGTCGTTGCCAGCATGATACAAGTGAGGTGTCCGACTGCCAGAGCATGGTATACATCCAACTAAACACACTTGGGCGTTTTACCTGATGGGTTGATAAGGATCTCAGAGAACTAAATTCAGAGACTGGGTTCTCCAAAGCTAAGCAAGTGTTAGTTTGGGTGGGGAGCAGCACCTGGAACTGAGTCTACAATGACAGCGTTCATCAGCCTGATGAAATACCACGTTCTGTTGTAGCAGCTCGTCCATTTACTTGGAGTCCAGCAAAGAATCTAGAGCTTAATGGTACACGTTCTGTCTCTTCACACGCACTGTATGTGGGAAATGTAACGCAGTGGCTGACTGCGCTTATTGAGAGAGGAAAAACTTAATCCCTGCCATCGTGACAGGTGCTGCACTTTTAAACAGAAGTACAAAAGGGTTTTGAGACTTTCTTCTCAAAGACGACTCTGTCCAAGGTCCGCCCAACGCTGAAAGCCCTGCTCTTCCTCAGGTCACCATATCCCATCCCTCTGCAGAGGAAGACTTGTTCCCAGCTCAAGCGAAGGAGCTACTATCGATAGTAGGGGTCTGACCAGGAGCGGGGCTGTGTGAAAGGAGCACAGAGCTGTCTCAGAGGTGTCAGCACACCGCCCGGTACTGCTGTGGTTACAGCGTGCCAGACTTCTCACTCTGGACGAGAACTTTCTCCCAGTATTACCTTTCTAAACCTGACAGCAGCGTGGCCATTTTTTACTCCCTGTATACGGAAGACAACCGTATTTTCTGTTGTACGAGACTAGACGTGCCATGTACGAATGGTAAACTGTTGTTCTGAGCAAAGGACACTTAGATCTCATTCTGCAGTATGAACAAGAACTAAGCTGGGGGTTTTACTTTCAGATACGTGTGGAGGAACCATTTTAGCTATGTTTGCACTCTTAAACTTTTCAAATGAAATTAGGAAGTTAACTTGAAACAAATCTTACAAAATAAATCCTTGTAATAGCTTTAAACCTGAAAACAAAAGCTTTTAGTAATTTCTCACTTATATCCTTCACTTATTTCGTATATTCCTGTAAATATGCAGCTTTGTTGCTTGCTCTGTCTGCAGGGCTCCAGACTGGATGATCAAAGGTGTGCTCCTCCACCATCTGCAAAAGGACCAACTGTACCAGATGAGGATTTCTTCAGCCTGATTTTACGATCACAAGCTAAGAGAATGGATGAACAGAGAGTCCATTTACCCGCAGCTGTGAAGGGACCACATCCCAGCTGAAGGAGGAAACAGGCACGTACTGTACAGTAGCATCTTAGGCACCATTTTTGTCTGATGGAAAAACCCCCACGCCTTTTTACAGAGGACTGCCACCAGTAGTTTTGCTCCCCTTCCAGTAGTAGTGTTGTATAAGTAGCAGCAGCACCACGCTTGTGACCTGTAGTTCGAGCTGCCGCTGCTCTGTGCGGTGTCTGAGATACCGATTGCTGCATCTCCCCCTTGGCTGCCTCTAGTCTGCCAAGGTCTTCTCCTGTCCGGGTATTCCCATTGCTGACCTCTGGATCCTACCGCTGTCTCCGTCTAGTGCAAGACCTAATGTCTATGTTCTTTTTAAAGAAAACTTGATTCCTTTTTTTTTTTCCTGATTTTTACCTCCCTGGAAGAAAGGTCCTGTTTTCTTTTATACTTTTTTTAAAAAATAATAATAAAAAAGAAATAGCTTCAGTATTTAGTCTGTCTTTGTTTCTTCCAACTGGTATTTCTGCAATCGTTGTTATTAACCTGACAAATCAAACCCTACTTTTAATTCTTAAAGAAGTCTTCAAACCATGCTGGGATTTTGGTCATACTTAGTGAAACGTTTCCTGTATTATTCAGCGCAGTTTTACAATCAGAAACCTTTTCAGAGGTTTCAAAGGTGTTGCTTGTTTTTAAGAAACAGCTGCCGGAGCTGTTTGTTCCATGGCTGCGTGGTACGTGTCCGGCGCCAGGGGAGCGCAGGGCTCTCGCGTAACTCCTGCGGCAAACCAAGCGTTACAAACATACACGCGTGCTGCTCACGACGGGATCTCGAGCACTCCTGCTCTTGAGGGTGCGCTGTGCTGGGGCAGTTCTTGGCAACACTGAGGGCTGTTTGCTGGTTTAAGCATCTGGAGCTCGAAGCCACCGATGTGGCAAACTCTTCACTTCAGGTATGTACAGGTGACGTCCCTTTCTAGCCCTGGAGAAGAATCTCCTGTTAATTTTAGCTTTAGCGTAAAACGGCACTGTGAGACCGAGCAGACACAGGCTCCACATACTGCAAACTGACTGCTTAGAAGTTCTAGAAACATCTCTTACACCTTCGTCAGCACTGAGAATTCATTTCTACTGAAACTGGCCTTTGTTTCTAAGGAGAAATGACAAAATGATCTTTAGTACTTTCACTTAATGCCTCCTCTTCCCTGTTCAGCTTCGAATCGCCCTAAACACACATTGATACAACGGCAGCATCTCACGCCTCTGCAAATTACTGAACTAGAAGAAAATCATCAAGCTGGCCTACAACGGAGCTGACAAGCAGCAATTCTACTTACCTAAGGCTGATTTAAAGACTATAAACCAAAAGATAGTCCTAAGACTTGTAGTTAAACTGCAGTTAGTCTCATGCAAAGTACGTGAATATAACCAGTTTTCCACAGGCTGGTTGACAGTTACCTGATTACGCTCGTATTTGCCAGACCGCGGAGTTTATCAGTGCTTTCCCAACATGGAGTAGCTACTTCTACTCAGAGCTTATTGCACAAGCTGGATTTCAAAGCAGCAGCAACGCCCACAAGCCTGCTTTCTTGGCCAGTTAAGGTTGTATTATCTTCACACATTTACTCTGAATTCCAAAACCAGTATGGATACTCCCTCACTCTCTCGGTTTTAGAAACCCCACCTTACAGCTATGCCTGCTAGTGCTCTAACCAAAGATGAGTTCCCATCAGCTTACCGATACTCTTTTCTACAGCTGAGAACTGCAGCGGAACTAGCAAGTCTATGACTACCAAAGATTAGACCAAACTTACAGCAGAGCTTTGGGCCTCCTTAGAATCCTTCCTGCGAGCGGCTTGAACTGCTGCTTTTCTTCTCTTCACTCGGTTCCACTGCAGAACTTCCACCTTCTCGGTTTTTATCAGGATCGCAGTTTTCTCCAGTCTCTTGCTCTGCTTTGCCTGTCTCCTGTTTCTGCTGCTCCAGGGCGTGTTCTCCAGTAAGGTTTTCAGCTGTGATAGTTGCTACGCTACAACCTTCAGACTCAGTGGGCAATCTAGTCTGTAAAAATTAACAATAAGCTATTAATGAAGCAATCCAAAGTGCTGGCGTCACGTGCTCAGCTCAAGGGGCAGAACTCCCCGCAGCACGACTGGTACCTGCCTTTCATGGGGAGAACAGTACATGTAAACACAATCTATAGCACAAGGCTGGTTCTAATTTTCTATAGTCTAGAGCAAAGCCAGCACTGCTTTTTTAGCCCACCTTTCTTCTGTGGGTCAGGCAATCATCACTGCCCAGGCTGACACAAGCACTGATCTCTCAAAACAGAAGTTACTTAAGTCTTTACTATAAAGAGTTCTAAGTCGGTGGCTTCCTGACGGAGTTGGCCATGGCACAGTGTTTTTCCAGACCAAACCTGCCCAAGACCCCGCTACCGCACGGTTGTAGAGGGGAACAGGTACCTCCTTAATTCCGTTCTCCCCAGGATCTGGGTTAAGCTGCTTGTTTCAACATTGAAACCTATTAACTTTAATCCCAGCTCTAAAAGCACCAGGACTAACGTGCACCAGGACTAACGTACACCAGGTTCTGCTTTGCGAGACTCTTCTACTTGCGTGTCTGGCTCCCTGCTTGTATGCAGGATGTCAGGACTTCTGCTGCCCTTTCCTGGTCTTATGGGAGCATCTCCTCTGTCATGAGGCTCTCCATGACTGTAAGGAAGCTTCTGCAGATAACGGCCATCTGGTTTACTCCCATCATACTGCACAAAGTCTGTTTTCTCCTGGTGACTGTCAGGTGGAGGAAGACTTCTCTTCTGAGAAGATGTCAAGTATCTTAACACAGACACCGATGATCCTGCTCCATAGCAGAAAGCCTGGGGGAGGGAAAAAATAAAGAGATGTCAAATATTTGCAGCCTATGGCTTCCACACAGAATTCCAGGTCACATATCTGAAAAACACTGGAAGAGCAGCCCAGGTGATCAGAACAGCTACAGTACGCTTCAGGCTTCCTCCAGCCTGACCACACCGCAGGAACCGCCGGGCTGGCTGGAGTTCATCCTCACTGTAGCACCAAAGATGCTGAAGGCTCCAACTCAGCGCTTGGGTGTACGAAACGGCGGTTACGTGCATCGCTGTGTAACGGTGCAGAGGAAACGGAGAACTAAGCTGCAATGAACTGTCACAGAGTCCAAGATCTGAAGCAGTTTAATGCGGTTTTATCCCACTGGGGATGTGGGATTTAAAGACAAGCTAAGGTCTACTTAGGTGTGCTACTTTAAAGGTGCGCTTTAAAGACAAACTTGCCTATTTTGATTGCTAAACCCACTCTACTATAAAGATTTTGTCAAGAAAAAATTCCCTTGTAGAAGTAATTTCAACCGTGCTAAGAAATCTGTTCAGAGTACAAATAAGTAATAAATAATGTAATAAATATTAATATTTAAATAGTTTAATATATAAGAAGTAATACTGAGTAAGATAAATGTGTACAAACCAGGACAGCCAGAGCCATCATAATTAGCACTGGAACCTGCAGAATAAATGGGATCTCCTTCATAAGCGCTTTGATGAATTCACCAATACCTTGTCCCACGTGCTTCAAAGGCTCCGTTACAAAGTTGGTGAAAGTAATTGCCAATGCCTAGAAAAACACACACAGAAGAAGAGTGTTATTGCTGATTACAAACACAAACCCGGATGTTCTCTTTAGGCTTGGCGATACCTTTGTTGGTGGAACCAACAGAACAGGGTTTACTAGTAGCGTTTCATAGTACTTCTGACAGGGATCGTCCTGAAATGTCCATTTACTTCTGAGCCATTCTGTAGTCAAAGCAGAAACATATTTTTACTACTTTTTAAAAACGTATTTTATGACACAGTAATAATACAGAAAGTAGCATTTCAATTACAGATGGAAGAGAACTCTTCCAGACATGGTTCAAAAGTCAAATTTATTTTTAAAAATCTGAGATTAGCTTGGCAGTGTAGTTTATCCAGTCACGGGGATGTAAGAAGGAGAGGGAAGCCAGAAAGAAAGAGAAGAAGCAGAGGTTTTCCCATAGTATAGTCAAGAAAGTTCTCTTTATTAGATGAACTTGGTCCCTAGAAGCCTCAGAAGAAAAGTAAGTCTTGTCTGTAGGAACCATTATCTAGTACACTTTGTCCACAGCTACTGGACAAGACACAATTCTCAGAGCTGTTACTCATCTGCCAGGCTACAAGTAGAATAAAAACGTCTATTTTCCTTGCTAGATTTCAAGGCACTATTTTAATTATAAACAGAAATTCTTAGTCCTTAAGGGAACTCTGAAGTTATAAACAAGAAATTTAGGACATCAGTGTTTCTGCAGCTTGATTTTAGCGCAGTCAGAACATAAACCATTGAAATATGACATAAGCAGAGCAATCACAGCCAAGAAATTATAAAAGGGAAGCCCGTAACAAGCACTCAGTAAGTGGCCATCATTAACCTACCTGCTACAGCACTGGATAACGAATAATGGCTAATAAAAAAACACCCAACCTTCCTCTCTAAAATAACACCACCAGAGGAAGTAGCTACAGATCTAATTTTTGAAGTCCGATGTAGTTGCAGGCCTGGCAGATTAAAAAAACCCAACCTTTTTCTTGAAACTCTGCCCTTCTGTCTTCAAAAAACGGCACTGACTGGTACTGAGGGAGAGGAGTTGGGGAAACACTCACGGGGTAAGTTAAAGGGGAAAGAAGTAACACAGGAACACCGTGACAGGCTCTCAGCACGGTTCCGTGATCAGCTCTCCGCCAAAGGCCTAGGAAAGTCAGTCTTGTGGAACGGAAAAACAAGAAAAATCACAGAATCGTGTATTAAGAAAATTCAATGTACTACTCATGAAGAAACTAAGAGTATTCTTGGATACTATTACTGAACATTTTGCAATCTTAAGATACCATTACAAAGTAACAAAGTAAGTATTTACCAATGAGACTTTCTCTCCAGTCCAGCTTCTCAGCACAGACGTTATCAAACTGCCCCATTTTGGCAATTTCTGCTTGGTGCTGCGCAAAGGCCAGCTGCGGGAGAACAGGAATTCCTCGTAAAACACAGAGCACCCACGTCCATGCACCTCAGCTAATGATGTTTGCGCTTAGCGGGTTTGGGACAATAACCTGGGTACATCTGTATTAAGAAAAATTTGCTACTTAAACAATCTTAACAGAGTTAAATTCGAAGTACTTGTTGGGAATGGATAAAAAGTACCAAGCTGCTCTCCAAACGGAGTCTGAATTACCAGAAGAGCAAACTCCAATACTCGAAAGATACAAGTTCAGGGCAAAAGGAATGGGATGACATCTAGTTTCTGGATTAAAAGCAGAGACAGCTGCCATGTAACTGCTGTAACATTAAAACATCAGGATTTTCTACTCTTTCAGTAATTCCCCTTAGCAAACACCTGCATTTGTTGTCATTCTGCCTTACAGTTTGCAACCAATCATCAAATAGAAAAATATTAAGTCAAATAAATAATCTGTTGAAAAAACTCTGATGTTCTTCACTGCCTCGATCCAAGTTCCCCCAGAGCAGCCCACTCACGCTCAGGAGCTGTCCCACTCTCTGCCGCTCCTGGCTCTGACAAGCTGCAGTTAAATTCTGACAGAAAGATGCGAGGACTGAGATGTTGTGGTTGGGCTGTGACCTCGCAGCATTAAAACCGACACTACTGTACAGTCAACGACTTTATCACCGCTAATGAAGCATTTATCTCTGGTCCGTCACCGGCTAAATACAGTTTCAAACAGGGAATCTTTAGAAAGAAAAAAAACCCCACAATGTATTTTCCTAAGACTTTTCTACCAAGCTGCTTTAGCCAGAGTTCCCGCCTCCCTTGCCCAGGCGGTGAGACCACAGCTCTACTCCATGTGAACCTGCACACCCCTGCGGCAGGACAAAAGCTGGCAGGGTGTGCTGCTCTTCAAGCCTAACAAACCTGTCAACGTGCAAAACAGAACATTCATCCCTTTATTTATTTTGTGGTCAATTATTGCTTTATATAAACCAAAGGAACCAAAGAACCTTAACTCCCTCATGCGGCGTTAGGTTTGCGGTTGGACTTGGGTCACTTTAAAGGTCTTTTCCAACCTAAACAATTCTCTGATTCTGTAACATTTTAAGCCTGAACGCAATTAAGATTTCAGAGCAACTTACCTTATACAAGTAAAGCCAATTCCATGCAAAACTGATGAGAAAACTTATTAACAAAACACGCTTTAGCTGAACAAACCAATGGATACGTGTCCAGAGCTCTGTAGCTATAACAATCACAATGCACACTAAGCACAAGAGTATCTGAAAAAGAAAACAAGAAAAGAAAAATGCTCCAGATCTGGGAGGTTCTGCGCTTACTGCCAGTACACACGCAGGAACTGCCAACTCTTCTTTTTACTACCGTCATTTACATAGCACAGTTGAGAGAATTCTTCCTCCTTTCACAGCATACCTGCAGCAGCACAAGGCAGAGAAGTTTCTCAGGGTGCAGTCGCTCATTTCTTTCTTGTGGTATTTAGTTATTTCTTCCTTAGGATATTTACCACTTAACCTACCAGACCTTCAAATGAAAACACTGGTGTATTTCAGTGCTTGAGGACTAAGTGCTTGGTACCAGCCACAGAAACACTGCTGCTCAGCCCTGCCGTCTGGCTAAGAGACGAAGTCACAGGCTGGCTAAGGGCAGCAGGACTTCAGAGAAGCACTTCACAGCCTCCTTCCATCCCAGGAGCCCTAACAGCGAGCTTACGCTCTTTTCATTTGGCTTCCATGGACCCCCTCGGAACTAGATGGGCTACTTTCAGGATCATGTCAGCATAAAGTGTTAGCATGTTCTGAACTGTAAGGATTTATTCCAAGAGCTTCAGCTTCTTACAGATCTTCAGTACTTTGCAATTCCCCTGTGGTGGCTATGACGTTTTCACACAGTCCTGCTCTCCTCCTCTCCAACACTATAGCATTTTCCCCCACAAAATTCACAAAAACCTCTGACCTACAAGACCTCAAATACACCCTTGTCTCAGTACAAATGTATTTCAACTCCTGCAGAAGCCAACAGCTTCAGCATCTGTTTGAACAAGAGACAAATCTGGAGAATGTATAATGCACAAGTTGTCAATTTAAGTGACAAGAAAGTACTAACGAGTCACACGACACACAGGACAGGAAGAGAAAAAGGCACGCGTGCCAGAAAAAAACCTACAAAGCTACAGTAAGAAAAAAATGACCACAAGAATAAAAAACCTTGAATTCTGACTTCAGTTGAACGCATCACCTCTACCTTCAGCAACCATGAAACACAAGGAGTGACTCACTGTAGGTACAGTGGAAAGAACTGATTTCTGTTGGGACTTAAGACGGTAACATTCATTGACCAGACTCACACAAAAACAGCAACTGAAAAACAACAAAACCCCATTTCTTCTTCTCTTACCAGAAACATGTTGTATACATCAATTCCAAAGGTGTCTTCAAATCTCCAGTGCCACGCTTTATAATCATGGTGCTTAAAATTGATCAAAATATCACTGAGTGCATCGTCCACAGCACCCGACTGCCAGGTTTCCTCGTTGAGAAACCTGAGGATCTCCAGATACCTCTGCTTTGTAAGGATGATCTCAGCATCGTAATGGACACTGCCCACGTCTCCCTCGGGCTGAATTAAAAGCACAGAAAAACAATGGTTAAAAGCTGCTTATTTGGAAAGAGAATTACAACTGAAAACCTGTGTCCCTAGGCACAAAGCTGATTCCACACCCTCATTACGTACCAGCACCTTTCTGAAGCAGACTGCAGGATGAAGACATGCGACAGGGAGCACACTATGATTCTATAGCCTTTTTGTTCATTCTTCTAAACTATATAAAACATGAATTCAACTGGTTTGTACTCCTTCAATTCTACAGCAAAAACCTAAAGAATGAAGTGAGTGATCTCACTTTTAGAACAACCTCTCAACAAGAAGTGACAATTGCGAACGCGCTACGTGTGCCCCCATCCTGGCTGGGTAACACAGATAGAAGCTATTCAATCCTCAAAGAAGAAATTTTATATTGCTAAGTATAACGTTCTTTGTTACACGTTAATTTTGCTTGTTGCTAAAAATTTATTTCTCTACCTCTGAATACAAGAAAAAATCTCTAAAGACAATATAATAAAGAAAATAAGGTGATTCTTATACGCAAACACTAATAAGCTACTATTCCTAGAGGTTTAACGTAGTAGAGAATTTAAAACAAAGGCCTAAAAGGTCTGCAGCAAACAAATCTGGCTCCTTCAAGTTTAACAACCACGAACGTGAACGGCACAGGGTTCTGTCATGTTCTCCTTGGCAACTCAGTTCCCTCCAGTTTAACTAAAACTTAAAGTATGCCAGAATAATTAGTCAATACTTGGTAACCGAAAACCACATAAAGCAGTGATATCAATTCTAACGAATTTTAAATGACTGTTCAAATACTTACAAGGCCAAGTTTTCCAGCTTCATTTAAAATCTTATTCAAGTATCGCTTAAAAATATAAAAGCTACGGCTTTCACGTGATTTGGCATTCCTCTTCTCACAGTCTGCAATCTGCAATGTAAAGACACTTCACTCACTTCTTGCTCAAACCGGCTTCTTCACGGGAGGAAAAAAACCCAGCCAACACACCGAACTCAGGATCAACAGAGGCACGTTCCTTTAGTTCAGCAATAATCCCGTCATTAGCACACCCGATAAAAAGCGTGTGAAGTTGCTGAAGTTACTGCTTTCTAGGGGCCTGGCCGGTCCTGGAGATCTCAGATCCGCTAATAACACAGTTTAAAAACTAACGTCAGTATGACTAGAAAAGAGGAAAGATCTGGATCGCCTTACATTTTACGTTTACATAACATTAAAATGACATATCCCACTGCGCGTCCAAACGGCTGAGGGAAGCGAGAGCCCCGGCAGCCACACAAGCATCATCGCACCCTCCTGATCTCAGAGCAGGCAGCCGCCCGGGAGTCTCAGAGCGGCTGCTGAGAGCTGCAGCACTGCGCGCTACAGGCAGCTGCAAACCCTTCTCTGTGCCCACAGCCCACCCCAGCCCCGGGCCCAATGCCGTTTAATATTTTCATAAGTGACGCGGATGCTGGAATTAAGAGCACCCTGATGAAATTTGCGGATGACACAAAAATAAGTGGGGTGGTTGACAGTGCAGAGAGGAGAGTCACCCTCCAGGAAGATCTGGACAGGCTGGAGGAGTGGGCCAGCAGAAACCTTATGAAGTTCAGCGGGGATGAGTGTAGGGTCTTGCACCTGGGAACACATAACCCAGGAATGCACTTCAAACTAGGATCCACCTGGCAGGAGAGCAGCCCTGCGGAGAGGGACCTGGGGGTCTTGGTGGACAGCAGGCTCAACACGAGCGATCAGTGCGCTGCAGTGGCAAAGAAGGCCGGCAGGACGCTGGGTTGCATTAACAGGGGCATCACCAGCAGAGATAAAGAAGTCACAGTCCCACTTTACTCAGCGCTGGTCAGGCCACACCTCAAGTACTGCGTTCAGTTTTGGTCTCCGCTATACAAACAAGATGCAGACAGGCTGGAGAGGGTCCAGAGAAGGGCTACAAGGATGATCAGGGGACTGGAAGACCTGCTGCATGAAGAAAGGCTGAGAAAAATGGGTATGTTCAGCCTTGAGAAGAGAAGGCTTAGGGGAGACCTTATTGCAATGTACTTGAAGGGTGGCTACCAAGAGGAAGGAGACTCCCTTGTTACAAGGAGTTACATGGAAAATACAAAACTCCGATTGGAGTCTAGAAGAACATTTTTACAATGAGAACGACTGAGCATTGGAACAGTCTCCCAGGGGAAGTGGTGGATTCCCCTACATTAGACAGTTTCAAGACTCATCTTGACAGGCTGCTGGCCCATCTCAAACTACACTGAAGGTTGGACAAGATGACCCTTGAGGTCCCTCTCAACCTGGCATTCTATGAATCATCAGCAAACACAAACTATAAAAGGCTGGAAAATATTCTGAGGCTCCACAACAAACCTTCTGTTGCAACGATTCCACTTCCCTGGAACAGCTTGATAAGATTTCAGTACTGACTGTATCCCCAGTCTTATCCTCAGAGTCATGGTAGTTGGCCTAAAATTACATAAGAAAAACACGTATTTTCAGAATTTGATCAATATGCTGTGTTACACATCCATAGTCAGATTACTTTAAAAGGGGCAAAGAAGCTAAAAACTCAGTGTTGGTCTTTGCTGCTAATACTCTCTCGATGCTCCAGCTGCAAACGGACAATTGCTTTAAGCTTACCTAAATGCACCTGCCTTCAAAAGGTGAGGTCTTGCCCTGTCCTCTCCCGCTGCCCTTTCCCCTCCTCTGAGTGCTGCTGAGCCACGCAGTGCATCAGATTAGATAAAGGCCCGGCTGAAAACTGACTCAGCAAGCACAGGGGCAGTTTTCAGCCAGGTAAATTCGAGTCCAGCCAGCCACACTGGAAGTAACCACAAAGCCCCACTCTGGGCTGCATGCCTTTCCTTTTATGTTTCCTCTTCACTCGGAGACATCCCATTTTTTTCTGTTAATTGCTTAGACTTGGTTTTAGCAGTATTGCCACACAACCAGGTACGCACGCTGAGGACAGTCTCCAAAAGAAAGTGCAACATCACACAAATAGTGAACTCCTGCTGACAGGAAGTTTGGTTTTGAGGACTTGGGTGGCCCACGCAGTCTGCCTACCTAAAATCTCTCACTGCAGAGCAGAAAAGAAATCCTGAAAAGATGGATTAAAGAAGAAAAACGACTGCTTTGGGTTAAGACGCAATTCTGGTTTTCTGGGAGACAACAGTAAAACTCCTAATTTATTTTTTTTTTCCATAAAAACTGAAGCAGTTGGGCACCAAGTTTAAAGACTCCAAAGCTTGCTGTTGAATTTTAGGGATGCTAATGACTATCAAGTGGACTTGGGGCAGGTGGAGACTGGGGGGGAACTCTGCGAAGAGAAATAATGCAGTTTGCATTTTTTAAGCTTCAGAAAATTATGTCCTGAAGCATTACAATGGTATTATTCAAGACTGCAAAACCAAACTTGAAAGCTGAAGAATGACAAAAATGAAGGGTGTCCATACAACCAGCCACAGTTCACAGCACCATGTGTGCACCCATGTACTGGATAAACAATACGCATCTTGTGATATATGTGGAGTTCACCCCTCATGCAAGACAACTGAGACAATTCACCTTGTTCAAAAACCAGCTTTTCAGATTTTCTCTTCTCCTCAATACTGATTAATTATTAAACAGGACAACACTCAGCCCCTATTCTGATCTTCCTTACAGCACTACAAACCACCACTGTCTTTCATAATACTTTCACATAACAAGCAGGGGTTATTCCCATATTAGCAGGGAATTCGGCAGTAAAAGGCCCTAAGCTAGTTATCGACAACCATATAGATCACTATTCTTTTCCTTGCAATTTTAACAATGGACACAACATTTTTCTGTGTATAGATTCAGATGTAACCTTAAAAGACCTTAAAAAGACCGTAACTCTATGCTTTTTTAGTGTCACGATTTAAGGGTGATCTTTCAACAGCGTGTGGCTGAAGGACTGTGTGGGACAGACCCGTATTCACGCGCTCTTTCTTTTTCTACCTTGTAAGCTCTCCTCATCGTTCCCGATGCTGCATCGTAATTGAGCATATCCGTGGGGTCAATCCACTCATCATCTTGAACTTTACCGCTCCCTATCAGCGCAGCCGCACACAACACCACAAGAAACAGCATCCTGTATCACTAAATACAACAAGAAATCCAGGTATTTAGTTCAGGATAGAACATGCTGTACAAAAAAACACAGAAACAATCTTACAACATGAAAAAAAGTTAATTTCTAGTGTTGTTTAAAACCTCAGTTCTCCATTAAGCAGGTTACTTCACGTAACTGCTGCTTTTTCCCAAAGAAAACACTGGCAAGAATCTGCAACAATTAAGCTGTACGATACGACTGACCAGTGTAACTGTCTGCAGCTACCAGCAGACGCAGCGCAGAGTTCAGTGTAGCCAAAGGAACACCTCCAGCCTTCGAGACAAGGGTCCTGCACCCCTGTCGCTACAGAAGTTGCCCCGGCAGGTCTGCCAAGGGCCAGGAGGCCGCCCCTGCCCTGCCCGGGCGGGAGCCACGGCGCGGCCACCTCAGCGCGGCTCCGGCAGGCCCAGGCCGCCCG
>VZZY01018349.1:49194-75087 GCA_013400335.1 Eurystomus gularis
CGGCGCCGAGGGCAGGCGGAGGCCAGGGCCGGGGAGCAGGCGCGTCCCCGCCCCCGGGCAGCCGCTCCGCGCACCGGGACTCGTTCCCAATCCTGTGCCGCTCCGAGCAGGCTGCCGGGAAAGACCTGCCTTCAGCGAACGCGAGCCGGGGGGGGAAGCTCCCGCACAGGGACAACGCAGAATCTGGGACATAAAAGCAACAACTGCAAAAGCGGATCCTCTCTCGGAAGACAGACGTTCGTAATACAATTCATTCAAGGAAATGAGCATTTGAATGTTTCTAGTGCTAGTTAAAAGTGTTCTGCCAGCTTTGATAGAGGACAAGAAGAGTTTGAAGTCCTGTTCTCCTCCACAGCAGCGCTGGAAGGTTAACCTGTGTCAAACACAGAAAATACACATTTTCAGCTCTGGGCTGCATTGTTACTTACCACACTGCAAAGTTACCTACTTGGAAGCAGTACCGAAGATTTAAAGTCTTCCACAGTTTTAGGCAGACAACAGATTTTGACTTGCAGTTCAAGTACCCGAGCTGCACCGAGGAATTCTACACCAAGAGTCCAAAACACCCGAGGAGAGAGCTGCAGGTGTTGGAGGTCTTTATTGAGATTATAGCACAGATACACTTCTATAGTTACCTTTCCACTTTTATACAATAGTTAAAAATGCTTGCTACGGTGCACATATAATTTAGTAACCAAGAGAATCCAAAACTTAACTGCAGTTCAAATAAATAAATAACCTAATACTTAAAGGTTTATATCTTAAAAGGAACTGTACAATATGAAAATATAACAATACATAAACATAAGAATCTAAAGTTTTGTAGAAATAAAACTGCAATTTCCCATACATAAACAGTGCAAGAAATAAAAATTCAGATAAGCTTCTGAACTGGGAATTTAAACCATTCTTAAATTATCATGCAGACATAGCACTGTAAGCCATGCTGGTTTCTATTACAGCATTAATGGTATCCCTTTTACTTGAAGAACTGATAGCCATCAAGCCCACTGTGACAACTGCTGCCAATCCACTCTCTTCTACAGTACATTATACACAGAGGTATTGTGTTGCATTCAAAAAGTAAAATATTGTATCTTTCTACAGCAAAGAAAAAAAAAATCAATATTTTACTTTTTCCCCTCCAGCATGTTAGCTTGTTCAAAACACTGTCATGTAGTAAAAACAGCAACATTATCCCAGTTTAGATGGAAAGAAAGAAGAAAACCCACACTATATAATGGACCATAATCAAGACGTGGTTACTGCCTGGCCACTTGTAAAGTTCAGAATGTATTACTAAAAAAGTCGAAATAGTGGAGATGTTATAAAGTTTGGCCTCTTGTTTAGAAGTGACGAATATAATAAATCTGAAAAAACAGTGGAAGTAGTTATGTTTTATGTGTGTGTGGAACTAGTTACATACAGACTTGATTAAAGTGTTGTTCAACTTAAGTTTCAATATAAAATTCTCATTGAGGCAAAGACCGAGGAATGCAATTAATACCAAACTGTAAACACGTCAGTCATGTTACTCTGAGTGCACATCGACAACAAAAGAGTTCTCCCCACAGACTTTGGCAACAAGACTACAACAGGTCACAGCAGCATGAGTTCACATGGAAGACTGAAAGCACTGCAAAAGAATATACTAAAAACACCAAGACCTCCTAGAAACCAGAAATATCTGTGACAAGTGCCCCTCCTCTTGACAAGACACTCTCCTGCTCAACTGCTGCTCTCTCAATGCCTAATTAGTATTACTTTGTTTTTACAGTCCTGTAGTCTCGGGTCTCTGTGCTTTAGCTGCATAGGTTGCCTTTGTTTGCTCTCTAGCCATTGTAAGTCCAAAGGGTTACAGTTCTGTCTGCAGAAGACGACAAGAAGGAGAGATCTTGTGTATGCCATCGGCACTGAATAACTTTGTCCTTGTGCTCCCCCACCACCATAAGAGGAAGCTGCTTTGTGAGGTCCCCTATGGCAAAGGAACAGAAATCATTAATCATTTCATTAATTTATATCCCAGCTCTTGTGTTTACACATACACACAGAGAGCACAACACAAGGCCTCAGTGTTTTAAGGCATTACTGGGCACACTACAACTTTAAAATACAGGTATTCAGTTTTTACACAATGTGATGAAAATTGAACAATATGCAGTCAACATACCTAATATCTTCTCTCTTCTTAACTCTTCCCAATGAAAATAAGCATTATGATCACATTTTTCATTTTTTTAAAGGGTCAGTTTTACAAATGCTGCCTGAAAGCAATGGCCACCTCATCAGGCAACAGTGTTAACTAGGTCTTTTACCATAACGAGACCCTTCCCCCCAAAAAAAGCTTTACTTCATAGTCTGCTTCTCGACAACACAACTAGCCAATTACCAACAGACACAATCACATTTATAGACATTTCAAACCCTCCAAAGCTCAATGATTTTTTTTTTTTCTCCTTCAACACCTGATTTTTGAACCAAGTTCTCTTGCAAATTCAGTATTACGAGCACCAATTTGAAAATTAAACTACTGTCCTTTGTAGTGTGTTACCTTGCAAGTCTGTCACCTTTATTTTCATATCATATGATCCTGTGAGCAAGTAGTGTGCCCCTGGAGAGAAGCGAACAGAACGAACATCACTGGAATGAGGATGATAGCTCTGCACCATTCGTCCTCCTCGAATGTCGTACAACATACAGCTAGAGTCCTCCTGTCCTGTAGCCAGGAGACGCCCGCTGGGATCAACAGCTACTGAGGCTACAGCGCTTCCTACAGGAGAAAAAACCCAACACACACATCATATTTATGTGTATTTGTGCAAATAGCCAACTTTTTTAAAAAAAACAATATATATACAGTACAAGAACACCAAATCCTGGCCTTAAATTCAAGGTGAACATACCTAGCTACTGTTATCTTATAATAGGAAAGTTTTTATGTTCTAGCACTTAAAACTCTGAAGTCACCTAAAAGTCTGAGGTTGCACTGAAATGGTAGCAAACCCCCTAGCAAACCTGCATGAGAAAAGTATCTGTTTCATTACAGGAAAGCCACTCTTTGCTAAATAATGTAGAATAATGTGAGGAATACTCCGCGCCCCACCCAAGGTTTCAAGAAACAAATCCAAAACTGAGTGGTTCTTAAGAATTGTTTTTGCACGTTTCCAGAGTACCTTTATGACTTGCAAAACTGGCTATTCCTTCCCACCCTTGCCTTTGGTTCTAAAACAGTTCTCTTGTGTCTTGTTTTGTTTTAATGTACGTGGAAATGTCTGTTTGAAATTCACAAGGCAAAAAAACTAGTCAACTTTTGAAAGGAAATGTTTCTTGAATACAAACAAACACACACAGAACACAGAGGTAAAGATATCCCCAAACTTCTTTCTTTCAAAGCTAAGCCTCCACTCTGTGACGCAAAACCCCCTTACGTTCATTCTACATACTACTTAGACATCTTTAACATATATTTTTGTGCTATGAATGATTGGAAGCACAATAGCAAGTCTTACCTGTTCCGTGAAACGTCGTTCCCACAACACGAACACAGCTCGGCACTCTCAGATCCCAGAATCTTACGGTCTTGTCTTGGGATCCAGATGCAATCATCCAGCCACTCCATGTATAAAGTGCTAAAATATGACCTGTGAACAAGGACGTCTTTGATTAAATATCATTGATCAAGTAATGAAATATTACAGTTCTGATTATGTTTTTGCACTTAAGAGATTTAAGAGTCCTATGGAAACTCTGGACAAGTGTTCTCTGGACATGATCTAAAAATGTCAGCAGTGTAAGGCAATACCCAGCTTTGCGTATTCTCTGGAACAAAGCGTGCACTCTCTCAAATTAACAGAAAAAAACCCAAACCAGCCAAAACCAACACAAACAAAAAACCAGTCTCCACCTCCCTTTAAAATACCTCAAGAGCAGTCTGGAGAGAAACAAGAAGTCTTGCTACAAAGAAAACACATTAAAAAAAAAACCAAACCAAAACCAACAACAAACCAGTAACTTTATTAGAATGTAATACAGCCTTCAGAAGTGCAGGGGAGAAACAACACCGCACCTACCAGTGTGACCGCTTAGAGCGTGCAGGCCTTGTCCTCGCTGACAGTCTGTTGTGTAAATGTTACAGTCCCCTGCTCCGGCGCTTATTAAAATAGCACCACCACTTTCTGGGCCTTCCATAAAAGCAAGGTCTCTGATTGTCCCATCGTGCATGCTGAACTCCAAATCTGGCCCTAAAATAATTGAAATATTGAGGAACAAAATGAAGCATACTTTGTTTATCACTGTTAGTGCTACAATCTTTAAAGCGGCTACAGTGATAACGCAGAATACTTTAGGCAAGGGTGGGTATACTACCAAGTGTAAACACTGTTGGGCACTTCCCATAGGTCACACTATTTCAGTGATTAAGAATTCAACTAAAATCTCTTATGAATCTTGAGCGTTGCTTGAGCTTCCTACAGTTCCTGATGTACACAGATCATCTCCACAGCCAATTCCAGCCAAGGTTTATAAAGTACGTTTCTTTCTTTTTGTACGCTATGGTAAACTAAAGAGGCTTTCTCTGCCAGGAGAGGGAAGGATCAATGACACAGGACAAAGTAGCCTAAGTTCAAAACAGAAGAGGTCAGAGCCATATTCAGTGTATTGATTAGGAGGGTTGGGCATGGAAAATCATAGAATCATAGAATGGCCTAGGTTGGAAGGGACCTTAGAGATCATTTAATCCAACCTCCCTGTCATGGGCAGGGACACCTCTCAACTAGATCAGGCTACTCAAGGCTCTGTCCAACCTGGCCTTGAACACCTCCAGGGAGGGGGCAGCCACAACATCTCTGGGCAATTTATTCCAAAGTCTTGCCANAAAATAGTGTTTGCTGTCAGAGAATCCTTTAGACTTCTAACACGGGGAGAAGATGACAGAACTAGGCAAGAATACAGGTAACTCAAAGTGGAAATCAATTCTTACTGACAATCAAGAACTAGAGTTGGGTAAGAATACCTGATTGTTTTATCTTATATGAAGAAAAAAAAAGTGGGGGGGGGGAAGGGGGGTGGTGGTACCAGAAGACAGCACAATACCAGACAGTCTTACAAAACAGAGGCAAAATGCAAACAAACAAACAAAAAATCCCACCAAAGAAAACCCAAAAGATAATCCCCAACCCTCTGGTGGCTCTTTGCTGGACAGAGACTATAGAGATGGTGAAGGGGAAGTGAGACTAAATTAATCTAAAGTATTAGAATAAAAATAACAAAACCTATTAACTACATAATGTCATTTGAACGGTTTTGCCAAGTATTGGACAAATAATTGAAAATAAATTCTTTAAATCAAAAACACACACTACCTGTTGCGTTACAAGTTTCTGCATTAAAAGGCAGGACTTTCACATATTTGTCATTAGAACCAGTAGCTAACAGCTGTCCACAGGGACTCCAGGCTACACAGTAGATTGATCCTTTGTGATGCTTGTTCCTCTTGAATCGAACTACAGGTTGTTTTGGAGCATTATAAGCACTGGGAAGAAAGAAGAAAATATCTAATTTCCTTCTCTTCCTAAGGATAACAATGTATCCTAACACGAAAATACCGTTTTTATATTAATTTTGGGTAACATGAAATACACATGACTGTTTGCACTGAAACATTTATGTGTGATCTAAGACAAAAGAGGATCTTCTCTATCCCATTTTCTCAGTTTTCCCTCATTTTCTCATTGTATTTGTGACTGGATATGCAAAAGAACTCACACAGTTCCTTCATCTATAAAGGGTTGAACACAGATAAAATAATTTCCAGCTACATACAACAACACCTGAAAAAAACCTCACACATGTTCATCATCATAAGCTGTGCATTGGGTATTAGCTGTTGAATAAAGCGACTCTCTAAGCTTCAATCATCTACTAGAAAATCTAGTAATATTTAGACAAGAAAGACATTCACCATTACATGTTAATGCAGTAATCTTCACCGCATCTAAACCTACCATATGTTCTTATTTCTGAAACCAGATCAGCCTTCCACATGGCTGCAACAAAAGGAACAGTTCCACTGATGTGCATGTCCTCTATTTCAATTAACTTCCTACAAAGTTGTTTTTTTAGCAGGAAGTAGTCTAGTGCTTAAAGTCCTGCTGTATCCAGCTCCATCAACATTCGCTCCAGTAACATCAACAATAGAAATTCAACAAGTTAAATCGCTATTGAAGTGTTTTGATTCAACAAATTAAATTGTTATTGAAAAAACCATACTATAAATGCTTGAACAGAAGAGGCAGGGAGAAAAAACAGAAGACAATCAGCTAAGTCTGTTTAAAAATTTTGAGATAAACATGGCTTTAATAAAGAATACTAAAATAAATCTACATAGAAGCTGATTTTATTTTGTTGCCAGAAAGGAAATCCATGACAGATTAGCCTCAGTCAGGATCACCAGTCGACACGCTCTGCAGAGCTTCCCAAATGGCATAACGCCTTGTTATCACACCCAGAGTTCGGATTCACGCTTGTGAAGAGCTGGGGCAGCAGCTGAGGATCACTAACTTCATCGGGACACGGGAGCACCTGCCCAGCACAGAGGCCACGTGCTGCCACTCAACTGCACGGAAGCACCGTGGTTATATGAGCAACATCTGCAGAACTGTAATGGGCATCGATCAGTGCTCACTCTCAAAGACATGAAAAAAGCACACTGCTATCACACCTTTAGAGAAAGGAAAACCAAACCCAACCCAACCCAACATGTCCTGAATCACACATCAGTTTGAAGGACAATGTGAACTTTAAGTCCCAACAAAGTTTTGATGTACTATTAAGAACTGCTTTTTAGCAGATACTCTACACAAGTACAGCTTTTTGAAAAAACATGAAAAATTTTGAATGCATGTCTAGACTCAGGTTGTTACAAAGATTAGAATATCTCTAAGATAATGCAATCTCTCTGCTGACTTGTAAATACCACGATGAAATGTTTTTGGCAGACTTAAGCATAGCAGGGAAAAAAAACCAAACAACGAAACCCCAAAAAGCAAACAGTAAGAGGAAGAAGTACGAGTTGAGAATTAAGGAAATCTCAGTGCTCCTTTCATGTCCAGACACACTACGTCACTTCTGACACTGTAACCAGGGACTAAGGCTGCAGAGTCTAACCAACCTTTTCCAGTGGGGAGAGTAACAAGCTGTGAGAGAGCAGACCACAGCCAGTCAGTACAGAAGTGTCCACTCCAGTGAAAATGTTTTGCACTGTTTAAAGATGAGGTTGTCTGGGCTGCAAGCTCAGCAAGTCCTCTTACACTAGGTATCAGAGAAATCAACCATTCTTTTGTTTGTTTCATACGTTGCCAATAAATATTTTGGAATTAAACTTCAAAAGCTACCTTACTGATGATATTTAAGGAGGAAATTTAAGGAGGAAAATTAAAAAAAAAAAATTAAATTACTTTTTGAACACTTTGGAAGCCTGAACATGAGTCCTAAACTGGGAAGGTGTCCCAGGTAAAGTCACTGTGCATACTTGTAGTTCCTTCTGAAACTGTGCATTTTTAGATGCCTGCACTTCCCCCTACTTCCAGGTAAATAATGTAACTGGAGCAGAGACAACAGGAGGGTTATTGAGATAGCAATTTGTATTTCCAGGTGAAAAAAAAAATTCCCCCTCCTATTAAAAAAACGGGTGAAAAGAAACCAGAAAATACTAGGTGCACAGTAAAACACAAATGGTGCTTTTTCTGTCAAGGAACCAAAGTATCAGGAAAACGACGTTTATAGTAACAGGCCAATAGACATGCTCTGGCAAATTCTGATAGTGCTTTCTCTACTGTTAAGTCTGTCCTCCTGCCAGAAACTGCATCTCACGAAGCCCAGCTCGCTCTGGCGTGGGAACTGACACATGCCTTCTTCCGCTTTTACAGCTGGAGTATCAAAACCAGAAGCCATCACGGTATCACAGAAAAGCCCACCTGCTGAGACAAAAGTAACGCTTGTTCTAAGGAAAGCCGTGGTATTGTGGCAGTCCATCCTGCCAGTTATAAAAGAGACCAAAAAAGCAGCCCACAAACGTCAGCAGATCTTGATTTTATTTGGCAGTTCAGGCTTCCAAGGAGAACACTGCACTGGTTCCGACAACAAAATAAAGGTATGAAATGTATAGATATCAGTAGCTATGGGAGAAAGAAGTGCTATGATTCAGAAATGACCATATGAGCTTTCTTACCTTGGGTCAATTACTTCTGGATAGGCACAAACTCTCAAAGTTTTAGAGTTGGAGCCAACAGCATATAGACTCCCGCTGGGATGAAAGGCTACAGCTCTGACAGCTTGTGTGTCTTCTAGAGTATTGATGCAAATGAACTGCTTTTTCGATTTGTCCTCCTGTGCAGAGGGATAACAGTGAAATCAGGTTCTCCACCATAAAACTGGACATGACGCGACTCTTTCGCAGAAAAACGTGAAACTGTTGTTCCAAAGTATAAGCAGCAGCACCAGGCTAACCTGTACAAATTACAGACTTGTAAAATGATGTCTACTCCATGTCAAGGAATAGCCTACTTCAAAACGTTCTTTTCTTCAACTCACTTTTACAGCTAACATTAAATTAAAATTTCTCATTCTCCTCGCAGGCTTCCAGCAACTTTTGTTCTTCTGAGTAGCCCATCTCAGACACACATGACATCAGTTTATCTGTGCGAACACATCTGATCTGCGTGAAACTTGCAAGGGGAACAAAGCTGCATTTTTACTGAAAACAGTCCAAGTCATAGACACAGTTTGTAAAACAAATATAACACTCAACATAAAAATCAGCTTTTCACCCTGTAGATAACAAATTTATCATTAAATTATGCTAAGCTTTATTACAGCATCCTCCTCACCACCTTTCTGAAGTTTATTTATCTGACGCAGAAATTTTAGAATGTACTTATTGCAAAGTTATTTCCCTGAAGTCAGACCATGCTGACTGGATTCCAACAACCAAAGTTTCAACCTGGAAAACACAAAACAGTGGCTGTAAAAGACATCCCATGTAACCTCTGTTGTACAAGGAGAAGCTGAGATAGCTGGGACTGTTTGGCCTTGAAGGCCTTCTGATCTGAAGGGCTTTTCAGGGTACCTGTGTGTAAATCTCATCAGTAGATAAAAATACAGGAGTAAAGAAGGTGGCGCAAGACCCTTTGCAGCGGTACCCAGTGAAAGGACAAGAGGCAATGGACACAAATTGAAATACAGGGAATTCCATTTAAACTCTTCTTGTTGTTTTAAAAGCACTATGAGGGTGGTCAGACATGGGAACAGGTTGTCCACAGAGCTTGTGAAGTCTCCCATCCATGGAGATACTCAAAACCCAACTGGACCCAGCCCCAGGCAACCTGCTCTTGTTGACCCTTCTTTGAGCAGTGGGTTTGGACTCAAGCCTCCAGATGCACCTTCCAATCTCAATGGTTCTGTGATTCTGTAGGTACTGCATCAACCAAAGTTCCTTTTAAATATCTACTAACAATGAGAGGATGTCACATACACAGCATTAAGTGCTGAATCTTGTGAAAACAAACTGTGAAGGACAATGAGAAAACTCACCTCATCACCTCTTGTCCTACTTAAATTCCCTGAAGAGTCTTCCAGCTGTGACTGGGTGACAGCAGGTTCCGATACACTGTTTTGATTTGGTGAAGATTTTAAAATTGCAAAAAGACAGAAAAAAACAAAACAAAACAAAACAAACAAGAGCAGGGACAGATTTATTTATAAGGTTTTTTTTGGACTAAAGTTATCATTTCAGTTGTTCTCAGAACTAATTTGTGCGGACAAGTGTTATGAGTGTCTGATTCTTCAAAAACCTTTTTTTTTACAGGGGCTTGCCATTTTTGCAATAACTCTAGACAGTGAACAAGTGAATGCAAGTTAAAAATATTTGCAGATGTATACATATATACACATACAAACACGGAAAAATGGTTGTTGCTTTCAAGTTAGCACTAGCTTAACAGAAAAAAAATCCAGTCACACCTCTGCCCTGCCTCTCGCTTCATCTAGTTTGTATTTCATAAAAAAGCTTTCAGAAACTTAATAAAACACAAAATCAACAAAAACTGTACATACAAGATGGAAAAAAGTCTGAAATTAAAAATAATCATAAAATGTAAACCGTAACAAATAACCAATATTTCTCATGTGTGCTGTCAAAAAAAAGGTATTTTATAATCCCTATAAAATATATAGAAGACATTGACCATGAGCTAAATCCCTCTATTCAATGATGAATTCTTTTGACAAATAAATATAAATATAAACAGCTACTCCCACAGTGCTAACAGAAGGATATTTCCAGTCCTGAACAGTCTCAAATAACTTACGCTTGACTGCCCTGTACAGGTGACTCTTCAGGAAAGGGTATCTGATTAGCTGGTCCACGCTTTCGAGGAGTGCTTGTATTAACATTTTGGCCGTCAGTTGTCATCCTCTGACTAGCATCTGAAGGTGGTGACGTAAAGTTACTTGCTGGATTGGTAGCTGCATTCCCTTTGCTCCCATTACATTGCTGGCTAAGTGTTTGTACATCACTTCCAAGACTGTCCATACCCATATTTAATTCTCCTAGTTTCTGGATAGATCTAATAATAAGTGAGAAGAATGTAAAAAAACCCAGCAAACAAGGTTATTATGAGAGCTTGAGGAGGGATAGGGTGGGTGGAGGGAGAATCAGCAAAACTCCCTGACCTGTTAAGAAACTGTTCAGTAAGATTCTGTTGCTGGTCAGATCCATCTTCTTGATTTACACCACCTTCCAACAACATCTGCTGGTACAACTGTCGTTGTTGCTCTTTCTGTTCTAAGTGCTGCTGGTAGCGTAGTCTTTGTCTGTAATATTCCTGGAACTGCTCTGTTGAATCACGAAGCTAGAAGGAAATGAGCATTGCTGATGAAAATTAAATAGTCAATATTGTGGTCTTTAACCTAAACATTCACTTTCTGGTTCCTTGTTTCAATACAGGCATCAAAAGGCCAGCAGACTCTTCTCTGAGGAGCAAGCTTTCATTCTTCCCTGAAACCAGATAGACTTTATGTATTAAAAAAGGAAACCACTGCCAGTCTGTGCTGTTCACTGTTGAAGTCGTCCTGCTACAATTCAGGAGAAGGCTCAACTTTCCTACAAACCTTTCACAGTATTACTTAATATCAAAACGAACAGATGACTGGAAACTGAAAATTGAAATCAGAAAACAACATAAGCTACATTCCAAATGCCAAGACATATTTTCCCTACAAATGTATTATTTTCTGCCATGTTGATACCTTCCTGCCATCAGTCTGCAGAGACCACCTACCTCTCCCATCAGCCAACCCTGAAGCAGTCTATCCAAGTGCTACATCTTCCTTTGGAAATCGGTGCCTTGTTCCAACTTTAAAATTTGTTACTTTCTGGACAAAACACAAATACTTGAGCTTCCTTTCTCACCGTCTCTTCCCTTTTACATACTATCTTTAGCTTGCTGGCTCCCCAGGACTCACTGTCTTCTGCATTCCCCAATCCTCACTTTCTCTCTGTGCTACTAGTTCCAAAAGCTACCATCATAAAGCAGCTGAGGACAAGTTAAAAATGAAAAATACCCTACAGAACAGGTATATTCTTTTCTCTCCTTTCCATGACTAATACATGCTTGTTATAATAGGATTCAATCTTCGATCCTTTGGATTCTATGTAATTATTACCCAAACTAACAGCTAACCCTAAAAATATGTTGCCCAAATGCTCTGTTCTGTAAACTCAGTCTTCTAACTCAAACCCTCCAGGACCAATGCAAAAATAAAGCTATGAAAAGAAACTCAGATTAATTTCTTTTACTCACACAGCTATACACATATACCACCACAACGCGGAAAACAAAACATGGAGTAACTGGACTGCCTATTACATTCTTTTCTATTTATATATAACAGTCTGGCCAACTTCTTCCTCTACAGTACAGCACCTCCTGTCTTCATTCTCTCCTACAATTTCCATGTCCAGTTTTTTGCCTTTTGAAGCCTCTCTGTTACACATGCAGCTAAGCTCTTTCCTCCCTCCCCTTATTCCAAAGGTGCACACACAACATTGTTGCAGCAGAGAAGTTACTTAAAGTCCTTGAAGGGAGTAAAGTCCTCAAGTTTGGAGGACTTGGTTAATCCTCTAATAGGCCCAATTGCACCACTCAAGTATTCAGAGTCTACAAGAACATAGCCTTGTCGAGACTAGACTGGTTTTCAGTACCATATAGAGGTCATAAGCCAAGACAAAGTTTACTTAAGAAAATGAAATGGGAGTCTGCAAAAAAAACCCCCCAAAACAACAAAACCAACAACAGACTGCATACTCAATGTTATTCATCATTACTGATTTAAGAGATAGATATTTAAAACTGTGGAAAAAGAACAGAATAGGTAACTGGGTTCATTGTTTCCTACTTAACCATTATTTCACTTTCCCCATATTGATGTTAAGGATATAAAATGAAAAAAAAAAAAAGATAGTCAAGGCACAAGCCTTGAAAGATGAAACCAAAAAAGTTATTGAATCCTGAAGAGCAAATATACATTTACTAGGGAATTATCCAGTTTTAATTTCTCTGTGTTCTAGACAGAAAATGATGACCTAAGATGGCCTATGAAACTTTGTGTTAACACCAAAAATTGTAGGCTACATGCCAGATTCCTCACTAAAACACTAAGAGGATTCTTTAGCATTGTTTAAACTAACATTGCTGGCTTTTTTTTTAAAGATATACACAACAGTTTAGCAACACTGCCTACATGAGAAGGCACAGTTGTCAGCTGCATTACAGACTCAAATGACAGCAGAACTTTATACAATGGGAAAAAAAAAGAATAGTTTCTTACACAAGATGCAGTATGGTATTTTCCCTATAGCAGAAAGACATTCAAAGCAATCCATTGTCATGCATGAAGTTCTCAACACAAAGGCAAATCATTATGAAGTGATCAGAACACAGCTCAAAGGGCCTCATTATTTTTAAACAAACAACCACTACCTCATTTTTCTCTTGTTTGGCTGATCCCTGACTCTGTGCTCCGTTACGTGGTTCATTTTCTGGAACTGAACTCTGGCACAGAGTCTCACTGCTGATGGGATGCTGTGGCTCCACAGGAGTATCACTTCTTGCAGAAACATGGAAAAAAAGGAGAAAAATTGAGAAAAATTAAGAGTAGAGAATGCCCTGTAAGCAGAGAAAGATAACATTGCAAGGGAAAATATGGTAAGAAGCGTGCAAACTATTTGTCACAAAACTGAAGATACTGCTTCGGAAAAAAAAGCCACTTGCAATGGGTTACAGCAAACAAAACCCCTAACCAACAAAAAGCACAGCCAGTCAGAGTGCTTTGTTCCCCCATTTTCCAAAAAGCCCTACCACCGTGGAATATCCAAATTCCATGTCTTCTATCCCTACACTTGAATTATATACCCTTTAACTAATAAGTTATTCAAGATTCTTTTTTCAAAGCTACTACATGCATAGAATGTATCAAATATACTGTGTGTGACTGGTGTCATCAGTAAGATATTAGCTTAACTACCACTACCAATCTAAATGTAAACTATGTTTAGCATCCATCAGCTTGAACATTCCTGAGAGTGCTATATAGGGCTATTTTTTTTTTTGCTATTGTATTGTGTAAGTATTTCTGCATGGTACTCTTTTCAAAATGCTTTATCAATCAGTACCTTAAATCCTTGGATTCCCATCTTCAATTTTGTCAGTTTAAAGTCCTCTTTACTCAGTAACTTTACAAAGTGGCTTGGAACAAAGCTCCAAGAAGTTACTTTGAACTTTTTTGCTCTCTCTGGATAATAACAAAAGCAACTTAGCTGACTAAAATACAAGCAATTGCTTGCTGAATACAACTTATGAAAGAAGTACCATATTTCCGTCATGTGCAACAAGAAGCAAGAGTCAGATTTACATAAACCTCAGCTTCTGCCCTTGCAAATATTGCCATTTAAGTCGGACACTTAATCTGAATTTGGATTTTCTTCTGAAAAAGGTAATGCCTTCTTGAAAACTATGGGTCTGGCCCCTTAACCTAATTCTATCCTTCAAGAGATGTATTAATTAATGAAAACGTGTTAAGAACTGTAAACTTCACTTAACATCACACGGAAATGCCTACACAAAGAAGAACTGCAGCAATTTACCACTTGAATTAGCCCACAAAAAAATATTTGTGCAGAATTATTCTGGCACAGTAATATTGAAGTAGGAAAGAAAAAGCTTTCAAGAATCAGTTTTAACATTGGCCCCTGGACTACACGCACAAATGTTCTGGTTTGTGCATAGAGATCACTAAAATGAGAGGATTCACAACTCATTAGTAACTTCAGCAGGGACACTTTTTACAAATGTAACACAAGGGATACTTCTGTAAGTCTTACGCTATCCACAAAAGAGGCTGGTAAAACCAAAGATTGAAAATGGATCATTTAGAATCAAACAAAATAGGCCCTTTTGAGATAAGCATCAAGTTAATGTATTAAAACACACATTACTGTAAAAATCTCTATTATAATTGGTGAACTGACATCAGTACAATGCTGTTTATTTCTGCTTTATTGAGTTTAGTTACAGCTGCTCCTTATCTTAACACAAGATACAAAACCTTGCTGCAAGGCAAAACTAATAAACAATGTCACCAAATGCAAAATTAATAAACAATGTCACCAACTGCAGCCAGGATTGAACACCACAGCTCTAAAAGTGTCCTCTGCTGGCCAGCGCATCCAAGTGCAGTTCTAGTTACACATCTGGTTCTCTTTAGAGCCCAAAAAGCTGGCAGCTGCTTTGTCAAGAAGCAAGGCTTTAACATTTAGGAAGGAGAACCGCTGATCAAAATGAAGGCCAAGCAAAAACACGGTGATAAGCACTTAACTGACATGTACCATTAGTTACCAGGACTTCACTCAAAGGTTAAGAAGTGCAAAGTTTTGATACAGACTTTAGTTCTTAAGGAAGAAGGCAGTTTGGCAGTCTATATTGCATTAGAAGAAATTACTAATAGTTGTGTTTTGACAGCGGTGAATTCTATCTCCAAATCCAATATAAAAAACATAAAACATTCAGGTACCTTATTCAGATTTGGTTTGAAAAATGCTAAATCAGTATTTAAGCTGAACTACTATCATAACAATTGAAGTAACAGAGGAATGCTACAGTGACAGCATATAGTAGTTTCCACGGACTTCACTGCGACTACTTCTACATGTAAATTTTCAAAGTATACTTAATTTACAGTGTCAGGACCAAAATTTACAGACACTTGAAGATAGAATGGGATGGAGAAAGAAGATGGAGGTACAGCTATTCCACTGCCTCCATTTATTTATCTGGAATGAAAGAACTCAGTAATACTGAGCACAAATCTTAGCTAGACTCTGTTACATAACTGGAGCACGTCTGTGCTCTACGCTAGGAATTCAACTTTATTAAAGTCAGGATTGAATCTATAAGGCTCAAGACCAAATATGAAAATCTGCTTTGATCATAAAAGCATAAGAAAGATAACACCTTGTATACAGTCTTAATTACAACAGAGTTTAAACAATTAAGTTATGTTTCAATGTTACGATTATGTTCAAAGTTACAACACAGGTAACAAAGCAGTACTATAAAGTGCAACAAAGCCAAGGTAGAAATAAAGCCACAGTTGCACTTACCGCTCAGGTGACTCCTCAAAAATGCTGTGGCACTCAGTATTCTCAAGCATGAGACTTCGGCTGAGATTCTGTACTCCCGGGTAATGGAAATTAGCGAAGGAGTGCGACATTGGAGAAGTTTTGGTCCCAAGGTCTGTGACTCGCTTATCGTGATTTGTTAATCCACACGACAGCCCATCTAAGGCAGGGTTTAAGGAGCGGGTCATGTAAGCATCTGCTGACTGAGGCCGTCTCATTGGGGATGATGGATAAGGAGAAAGTTTGCTGATAAGAGGTGTCAAAAGATCAGCATATGCAGCTTTTGTAGGCTTGAGTAGTTTATCAACATGAATATTAAGCATCTTTTGTTCAAAAGCGCAAGAAAAAACAGTAGCTGGCAGATTCTGCAGCCATGATAGTAAGCTGAGGTCCAAGTCATCACACCCGTTACCACATAAAAGATCAATGCCCAGCAATACTTCGCTTTCTGTGATTTCTTCTCCTGTTGCTTTACTCTGGCAGAATTCCACACAACATTCATAAAGCAATCCCTTCATTACAAGCTGAAATAAACGATTATTACTGGCTTTGAAGCCAGCCTCACTCAGTTTCCTATCAGCAGGAATGAATTCTGCCACCATGACACAGGCTTCTTCAAAGCAGTGAACTCGTGCAGTGCTGGGATTCCAGTCCTTGAATTCTGCGTGGTTGGTCAAGCGAGGCAGCGTCAGCAGCAAGCAGAGCTTGCTATAGTCTTCCTTAGAGGGACAATATTCTTCCAACGCATGTAGGCACTGTACAGCCTCCCGCATTGTAAATTCCAGCTACAGAAATATTAACATCAACAGCGTAGTTTGTAGCACATAAGTTTCTACAATAGAACAGTTGAAGAACAACAGGCAGTAGCAGAGTTTCTCTGCTCTCATACCTTTATTACTATTACGGTTTATATTTTAATTAAAACAGCACACAATATGGTCTGAAGTTGGTGATGCAAATGTAGTTACAATAGAGTCAAATTCCCAGATGCCTTGACTCCCCTAAAACTCCCCACTCAGTCTCATTTTCTACAGATCTGTGGAACGTTTTCATGTCACTGTAGGTTTGATCAGCTTACAATTTTAAATCTGTAGCTAAACAGCTTCAATTCCATTGCAGCACAGAAGGTTACTTCTAAAAGGCAATTAAGTTATTTTCCCCTTTTTAAAATTTCTATGAAAAGCTATTGGCATAAGTTATAAAAGGCTTCCAGTTCTCTAGGTTACGGTGATTAACAACATTCAGTTGACTTTTATATTGATATTTTCTGTTCATCAAAAAATGTTAAAAGTTCAGAAAGTTCTCAGAAGACTCCAAATGAATGGAGGGCTTTAGTACAAAGCTTGTTGATAGCCAGAAGCCAAGAACCATGTTAAATACATGTAAATTTGCATTATGAGGATTTAAAAAGCAATAAAAACCTGTTGTTTACCCATGTTACCTAGCATTTGCTCAATACAGCAGCCTTTCATCCACAACACTGCAACACATTTGGTGACATTCAAAACAAAAAATAAAGGCCATCGACCTGATTTTTTTTTCCCCAGTGTACAGATCGAGTGATGAGAGGAATAGTTCACCTCCCTTTACCCATATAGAGACAGATGTACTTTTAGCTTTCTCTGTGCTGTCAAGAGAAGACCCTGCAGTACAATGTATGTGTAACAGCACAGAGAATTAAAATTAATTGTTTGGAAAACTAAATCAATTGTCTTAAAACTACTGGCGTTCTTCATTTTTAATTTCCTAACATTTTTGTATTAGAAATTTGGTATTCCTGTATTACCGACATAAATTAAAACAATTATTTCACAATCTGCATACCACCTTTGCCAGTTGGAGTTAATGTCTCTTTTCATATTGAAAACCTAAGTTCACAACTCCCACTGTATGCACATTTAACTGACTCAGTTCTTTGTGAACACATCTGCTCTGGGCCTTGCTTCAGAACACTTTAGAAAAAAGAGCCCAGTAATTTTAGCATAATGGCCTAAAGTAAATCTCAGTGTCAGGACCACAAGCACAGCATATGGTCACTGATCTATGCTGCCACGGTTCAAGTGGCTCTTGTGTACACAATTCTATTTGAGACCTGGGAGCTGCATTCATTTCCAAAGGATACCAATTATTTTTTCCATTGTTTATGAAACCATTTGGTAATAGCTAGAATTTATGTATTCAGTGCAGGGAGCTTCTGCTCTGCCTTTAATCAGACTATCTCAAGAAGCTTCTTAACAACAAAAAAATTCCCAAACCAGAGACAATTCTTACATGCTGAGGCTCGTCTTCTGCTGACATCGCATTGTTTACACATAAGGCTTCCAAGAACTTCTGCTTCATTATAATGTAACGAAACCTGCAGGCGAGAAGTGAAATAATATACAGCTTGATCCAGAAGCTAAACATTCTTTTAGAGACAAATAGGGTGCTTCACAGCAAATTCTGGAGTTAGGCATAGGAGTTGTAATGACAAGGAACTCCAATCTCACATCTTAGCTAATTGGTATTTTTAAACAGAAAATGTCTGTCAATTATTGCTTTCACAAATATTACATGAAAATATTAGACGCCTAGTAAGAAAGTGTAGCAATCATACTCATTTCTTGAATAGAAATATGACAGAGCAGCCACCTATAAAAAGGTTGTACAACACATACCATAACCTATGGCACATGAAAACTCAGTACAGATTTCTGCACGTATTTTTCATACTTAAGTTAAAAAAACACATGCACACACTTTAGGAACTGTATACAGGTTAGAGAAAAACCCCAACTAAAGTGGAAACTTATAACTACTGCTTTGATATACAATACTTAGAAATTAATGCATTTTCCACAACTCAAAGAACTGAAATCTGACATACATTCTATTTTACCTTTTCTTGTCGAATTTTTCCATACATTCAAGAGGCTGAATAAATTGAAGGACCTCATCCCACTGACCATCAAGAATCAACTGCCTAGTAAAAGAAACAGTCAGTCCTTTAATTTCAATGGACAAGAACATCTTTCTAAGTTAGCAGCTCATTTAAATACACAACAGTTGTTTAAATACACAACAGGTGATCAACCTGCTTTGAAAAGTTCATGCTTTGCACGGATGCCAAGCGGACTGTAGTTTGTAAAAATAACTGCATACTGCAAGGACAAATATACTTTTAAAGGCACATCAAAAAGGACAAAACGATCCTGCATCTCCTGCTTTACCTTTAATTTTTTTTAAATCTTATTTGAAGAGTACAAATAAATACATTGATTCAATGAATACACTCTGAAAAATGAAAGTGAACTTAAAAATGAGTTCATTTTCATTGTATAAATACTGCTGGACCTATTTTGTAAGAGGGGTGGGAAAACACACAGCTGCCAAAT
Source organism: Eurystomus gularis (assembly GCA_013400335.1). Lineage (NCBI taxonomy): Eukaryota > Metazoa > Chordata > Aves > Coraciiformes > Coraciidae > Eurystomus > Eurystomus gularis. The sequence goes on from VZZY01018349.1 coordinate 68,302, forward strand.
GAAGAGCGTAAGAGGAAGAGCTTGGCAGGAATTATGCCAGCACAAGAGCTCTAACTCCACGACCAGGGCTAGACTGCACAGGTGGATTTGTTCAACTTCTTCGTACCCTCAGATCACACACAGAGTTCTCTGCCCACATCTGCAAGGAAGGGATGAGTTTCTCATTAGATGTACGCTCCAACTAAGCCAAGAATGAAACAAACAAGATTAATAACTTCAATCTTTCTCTAATTCTTCTTTTATTTCATTTTATTCCAGTATCCGTCATTTTAATCAAAAGAGAAGCCAGGTGAGAAATCCTGTTCAGTGATAAAATACATTTTTTTAATGTTTTGAGAACAGTTGGATCAATTATTTTCTCATGCTTCTACAAAGTTAAGGGTCTCTGACATGAAGTAGCAAAAAGCAATGCTAAAAAACTAGTGTGTATCTACACCCTGTTTAATAATTTTGAGGGCAATACCCTGAATAGTAAATCACCCCACTCTCGTGACTTGATGATAGCAGAGATCCTTCTTGTGTTGTTACATTTAAAAAGGAGTCCAGGTACTACTTCGAAATGCAGATAGTATATAGGGGGAAAAGCTTTGGAAACCATTCCACTCACCCTAGATCTTGGCATGAGAATATTGTCAAAGTATTTTATTTATTTTAGAGGTCAATAAACTACAGATTCAGTTCCATGTGACATGGTAAGCAGATAAGAGCAGATCAGCGATGCCAACAGCTCTTGCTCTCCATCCTATCCCTGCTCATGTGCTTGCCCCGACTTACCCTATACTGACACCAGCACTTGTTAAGACTACTTCCCACTTTAATTAATGAGCACACCAGAAAAATAACCAAGTTAAAATTAATAAACAGGCAAACACAAAAAAAGTCTACCTCAACCTGGGTTGATGATGCCTACTCAGTTAGCTCAAGTGGCTCATAGAAGGATGTCATTAACTTCAGAACTGGAACATGGTGCAGGGCTGGCCCACAGAATTGGGATCAGGAAGAAGAATAAGATGAGGGCGTAAGACCTCCTGTTCAGTGGCACATTGCTGCCCACTGAACCACAGCCCAACTGCATGTTTTCATATATGTGGTATTTAAGCACCGGAGAAAGAAGTCCTACCTTAGAAAAAGCATGTCATCTGAAAACAAGCCATTAATGACCCCGCTTTCTTTCTCAAGTGCCAGCATACTGATATGAAGTTTTCTTGAGTTCAGAAAATCTAGTATGAGTTTAATTATTTCAGCTTCTTTAACATTCACTGTTTCTTCAGCCGTCATGATGGCAGCCTAAAAGGGAAGACAGAATGTTAGCCACGATCAATATCGTATTTTATGCTTGGTTAACAAATTTTGGCTACTAAAAACAACAAAAACGTGTATATAGGACAGATTACTGTAGCACTACAAAAATTAAACAGACAAGATTAGGAAATTGATTTTACAACATTGATTATGAAGCCACAATTAAGACCTAACAACACATCTGCATTCTTTGTTTGCCCTCTGCATATATAGGGACTCAGATAAACAAATCTGCCAAGAAATCAATCCTCCTGCAGTGTGAAAATATTGTGCTTACCAAGTCTGCAGCATATAAAATTTTCTTTTCTGAAATACAGTCAAGTTCAAAGAGCATAAAACCAAGCCAGAAACTATGTCATCATCTAGAGGTCCTACGGATAAATTGTATGTTTCTAACACATACTAAAAGCACAGTACACTAAGAACCCCATTTTTGAAGTAGCATTATGACAATGAAGCCAGTGGTTTTCATTCTTCCTTCATAAGGACACTTGCTTCTGTCTATACACTTCATGAAGAATCTAAAGCTGTAAACCTAGGCCGGCCTAAGCCGGTTTGACGGGTGACTGCCAGAGTCCCATTCATGCACCCGCCTCCAGCTGCGTGTTCCTGGCCCTTCCTCAGAACTCCCCACTTTAGTCATTGGGTCAGCTTTTCCACCAGCTCACGCGTTAAAGAGGCTCAATGGTCTAATGAGTTCTCCAGCCAGCAGAAAGGGAAACAGGATGATGCAGCTGGGGCAGTGACAGGCCAAGGCCTTGGGTGCCGACAGTCAGCTTGTTTAAAGCTCCCATGGATACAACATCCAAGTTCCTTTTCCACACAATTCCTCCAAGGATATTAGAGTTGTAGCATGTACTACTTTTAGGAAACATAAAATAAATTCAGCTTCTGGCTAAGTCTCACATAGTTCCTTAAGTCCAACTTAAAGCAGAAGCTGTTCAACTTTTTTTAAACCTTAAAAAGACTTTACAGCTGTAGGTCCCACAATGATCTGCTGAAACTATCAGGGGATGTGGAGAGAAACCCTGTGACACAGCCACACCACGTAGCATTGCCTCATCAGAAGCCCTTCAAAAAAAGCTAGCAGCTACAAGAATGGTATTTCACATCATGAAAAATTCAGTTGAAGCCCATGTTACTGCAGAAATGGGCGATCCCTCTTCTCACCTCTGCACTGAGCCACAGGTCCCCAGCCACTGCAGAGCGCTCACAAGGGAGCTGTGTGGTTAGCCAGACCACTCCTCTGATCCAGGCGCAAGTTAAACATTTATTCACTCTGCTGACACGAGGAACTGACAGAGCTTTGCTTTCCGGCAGTAGCAAATTCTTAACCTGACATAAATTGATTATAAGAGTGTGCTAAAGAACAGAGAGGAAGCCAGGATCAGTGATGAACCGTCAGCAGGAGGCAATATCCCCAGGAAAAAGGGGAGACAGCGGAATAACAGTGATCAGAAAAATATTCAATAAAGCAAGATGACCATACAGAGCAAGGTGTCCAGAGCAATAGGTTACAGCTACCCCAGCTGCTCCCCCTTTTAATCCAACAGGAGAAATAAAAATACTTCTTAGTTCCTTCACGCAACCACTTATTATGCAGAAATCTAGCAACTATAATGCTGAAAGACCAACCAACTGCAGGTAACACAACTCCCGAGACAAGCTGAAGGGATGATGCAGCCTCCAGATACCTCAGCCTTGGAAAACCTAGTTATGGATCTCAGGAAAGATGCACAGAAACTGGTAATAGGAAATCAAAGAACAGATATAATAAGTTTGAATAATCCAAGTAAGACACTCAAAGAATTAACAAGAAATCAATTATTTACCGGAGAAGAGACAAATATTCCCGTGAAACTTCTCACTGACCATCATAAATCAGTGCTAATGAACTTGACAAGATACAAAACATTAGGCATTAATAAGAGGGGGGTTTGTACTACATCTAAATCCCCAAGTTTTCCACTTTCCTCACAGCTGTAAGCCATTTTTTTTCCAAGTAAGTTTTTGTCAGAACATTTGACTAGGAAAGCACTTGATTATAGCAGCATGGTTTATTTTGGAATAACAGAGACCTAATTGTGCCAGATGAAACGGCCTAACCTCTTCTAAAAAATGTCTGGGTTTAATTCTCATTTTAGTTGTAGAAGATTCCTATCACCAAGTATTTTGATGGGTCTTGTGAAAGACATACCCAGAGACTACTCACCCACTCTCAGCTTATATAGTCAAAGGAAAATATTAAATTTGGCTTGCAGAAAGCTTTGCTGCAGGTAATCAACACGATAAACACAGAAGTCCAAAGCCAGAACTTGTAGAAAGAAATTTTTCCTTAGATTTTAGCACTGTTTCAACTTCCCCTTTTGGCAACTGGATATGGATATTTGGTCCCAGAGAAAAAATTGACCCTACCCTTATACACTGAAGGAAAAAAAAAAAAAAAATCAACACAAATTTAACCAGCAGTTTAATATTAACATCTTAATTCCCAGCCTGACCTAATGCATTTGCATTTCTCTCTTATTATGCTTCATGGCATTGGTGGGTTTTATATAAATAAAATAAACTTCCTTGCCAAAAGACAAAGTAGAACTTAGACAAAGGTATATTGAGATTCCCCATCAGAAAACTACTAGAAAAATTCAGACTAAGATTTCCTTTGAAGAAAGGAACACAAAGTCCAGCTTTCTTTTCAACTGGATCTACTAGATTCAAGTCTAAACAGGAAGCCACCCTACACAGCTTCAAGACTGTCTTAAAATTAATTATTTATATATGCTATTGATGGAAAAATGAGCGTAACACTCAGTACCTTGTGCTTAAGAATGCAACCAGATTAAGTAAAATCTAGCATCTGCGATAAGCTGTCTTCCATTTTTCCATTGTAATTTTAAAAGAAAAGGTTTGTCCTGAACATAAAGCCTTTGTGAATTCTAACATTTAACTTCACTTACATGGCCCATATAAATTAGGATAAAGGGTGATTGGCACTCTCCATATTTGCTATGGGACTAGTGACAGCTCTTTTGGGGTCCTGTTAAGAAAAATATAATATCCAAACATAGTCTGGATGCCGAACTTCTGAAGAAGAGTCTAATTACACTGATAAGCTCATATACTAACAATATTATTAAAATACTCCATGTGCATTTGCTGTCACAGCAACACAAACAGCTAGAAAAGAACAGTAAATATACCAAGGAAGATTTTCATGTAACAGATGGATTTTTAGGGTGATGAGCTCAGACTTCTCTTAGAAGCATTATGCCCCCAAAATAACAAGCAGCACTGTAATGCTATCATGAACTTATAAATACACATAGGCTTACACATCACCCCTTATGAAATACATAACTTTTTCTGACATTCAGTTGAACATGTGTATGAATCAAATAATAATAAGTAAGAATCAAAGTACAGCAGGGAAACTCAAGATTAGAGCTCAAGCTGCATCTTTGGTCCATCCCACTACACTGCTTTCCGCCAGCACATATGGCACATAACGTCACAATCTGATCAGCACAAGCACTAATACTCAAGAATGACTGAAGCGCAGCATTAGCTTGAGGTATAACGAAAGGAAATGAGTATTAGAGCTTTACATTTCAGGTGCCTTCTAGCAACCAGGTTTTTGCTACAACCTTTTTATCTCACCCAGTCTCTTCACAACAGCACTTTTCCACACCTGTCCTACTTCCTTCTTTCTCCTGTCCACTCCCCCTTATCATCCTCCCCTAGTTCTGTATTTAAATTTGTTTTCCTCCTAATAAATCTACATCAAGGGAAAAAAGCAACTTCTTGCCACAAACCTGACACATCTTTTCTCCGTAGTTTCAATGGACAAGATGTGCCTTAAAAAAGCTCTTTAGAACGTAGGCTACCTACTCCTAAATCTTCCAGACAGACATTTCACTCCTGTCCTTACTCATGTTCTAAGAACATGCCAACAGCAAGATTCCTCTCATGGTGTTATAAGCATAGAAAACAATTATATTTAAAATATATATATATATACTTATGTATATAAATATACTATTTCAGGAAAATGTTAAACAATTCTAGTTTATAAACAAGCCTTTCTCTTTAAGTTACCTCCCCTAGAAGAAATTTAAAATGCATATGCATTCACATGACAGAAGGTTTAAGTAAGGTTTACTATTCTGGAAAACAGCGAAAGACTGAAATTGTAAAATAGCTGTTATTCCTATGTTATTTATCATCTGAAATAGATCACTTGCCAATAGTACACAATACGCATTCACAAAACTGGACAAGGAATATGAAACCTCTGACTACTCAGAAACACAATTAAGAAATATTATAGTTCAAATCTGAAGTGTCACACTGAGAGAGCGGTGACGCGTTTAAAGGGAGAAGCGAAGCCTAATTAGAAGTCTTGGTGCACTGACTTCAATGACAGCTGCACTGCACATCCATAACCTCAGCACCTCGGCGCGCTACAGCACAGCAAAACCAAATGCAAAGAAGTAATACATATTTTAAAAGCTCACTGTTTTGCACGAAGTTATTTCACCTTTTAATCCATCCCAGTTGCTTACAGATGACTCCTGGGCCTGCCCAGAGGCTGCTCTCCTGAGTTCTGCCAACACAGACCCCACAGGGCCTGGTCGGTACCTAGTGGCTCCACCTCTGATGTGCCCTCCATCATCTTCCAGTTATTATATATCAAAAGAATTTACAAAAATAAAGTCTATAGGCCCAATTTCTTGTTACAATTGATTCCCACAAGTTAGGGCAACTCACTGTCGCCCATTTTACCTTAAGAGAGGGCACACTTCATTATTTCAAATGAACCACGTTGAGCCAATTAAGCCCTTAATAGAAAACCTTCACCAAACTTCGTACATTTGGACTATATGACTGAAGCCTTTTTCTACTCCAGTACACAGCAAATAAGCATCCCCTTATATACCAGCCTTTTCTTCCTCGCACAGATTTGTCACTGGCTTGCCCTCTAGTAATCCATTTTTTTTACCCTGCTTAGATCAGCTGTTGCTTTAGAGCCACCACAGTAATCCTTCTCTCGCCACACTGTAGAGGAGACTGGCAGAGCTCTTTGCACTCATCAGCCCTGTTACAACACGCCCGCTCGTTACCCAGAGCCTTCTGCAGCGTGAATGCCAAAAAGGTGACATTAAATTATGCAATACTTCCATATTAAAGCGAAAATAGAATGTAGAAAAAGAAAAAACACCCAAGCAAGTTACAGGGCCTAGAAACGAGCGCGTTTTGACTAAGAAAACCCAAACAAACAAACAAACAAACACTTGCTCCGATTTATTTTCCTCTTCACGTGCGGTTCCACACGAGAGGCGCCGGTGGAAGGGTTCAAAACACCCGCACCGCCTCGTCACACAGCGCCCGGCCTCCATTCGCGCCTCGGGACTGCCAGCCCCGGGCCCGCGGCAGGCAGGGCCGCAGAGGAGGCGACGCTGCCCCGGGGACAGGGCACGTACCGCG
>VZZY01018349.1:76100-166675 GCA_013400335.1 Eurystomus gularis
GCGGGGTGCCCGGGCGCTGCGGCCGCGGAAGCGCGGCCCGGGGTGTCCCCAGGCCGGGGAGCAGGCTCGGAGCCCATGCACTCGCTGTATCAGGCTGCCCTCCCGCTGCTCCGCGGCGGGTTGGCAACACCGCCCGGTGCTGCATGAGGTGCCGCCGCTTCTCCGGCCGGCCTTCGTGTGGCTTCTCGCTGTGCTGCTTCTCGAGCCAGGAGAACACATTCTGTGCAGAAATCCTGCGTGCGCGTAGGTCACGCGTGTGTTTTACGGCGATGTATTTATATCTGATTTGACATGCGGTTACATTTAAGGCATGTTTGTATTTGTCAGAAGGTTATGGCATCTAAGAATTATCCTGGTGAGCAGTTGCTCAGCTTCATGTTTAAATGTAGCTGTGAGATGAGGCCTATGAAATCACGTTGAAATGGTAGCGTGGACAAGACCCTTGTGTGTATGCGGCACGCGCTGACAGGCCTGGTCAGCTGGAGACAGCGCCAATTTTCTGACAAAGGGCTTCGCAGAGACCCCCGGGTTGGTTTCCTTGGGTTTTTTTTAGTTACGCACGTGTGCGTGCGACGTGTCAGAGATCCAGGGAAGGTTGTCAAGGATTTAACCGAAGCCGAGCGGTTTAAGCGTTAAGAACCACACTGCTTTGCTCAAGGGCAGAGGGGAACCGTGTTATTCTCTCTCATTCTAAAATCTGTCTAAATACACTCTCTTTTTCTAAAAAGGCATACAGAGAAGGGTCCCGAAGGCCGTCCAGCGAGGAGTGCCACCTGCCTACGCTGCAGTGACTCTGACAGGGTCAAGCAAGGAATGCAGAACTTCTGCAGCACCCGAGTCCCAGCATCGCATCCCAGGAAGCTGGATTCGCTAGTAAACCTCTGAGGTCTTCCATTTACTTGCAAAGCTATCCCTTTTTGCTTAGTTGCCTTTGGAAGCGCTGATTAATAGAAAATGTAATTACAGAAATGAAACCGTTTCCCAATACATGTGATAGAGATGATAAATCAGGGGGAGTGCAAAAGACAAGATGGCTTTGTCTAAACAAAGCTGTATATGCTTGGATAAGAGGAGTCCATTTTGTTTCACCTACAAAACACTAGGTAAACAAATCTGCCTTTAAATTGAATTTCACGGTGGTGTTACTGTGGTTCACCTATCTTTTGTGCAATAGCCGTGTTTTCAGTGTAGGTCCTGAGATCAAATCTGGGGGACTGTATCTCCTGGGGGGCAGGTTTCAAGAGGAAAGAAAGGTAAAGCTTCTCCTCAGTTACAGACCTGAAAGGAAAAGTAGATTCTGAATTTAAAATTATTCTGTTTCCTACTCAGAATGCCAGGCCTTTCCTAAAGGAAGTAGCAAATTCCTGGAGTCTGGAAAGAGATTTCAAGAACCAAGTATCTGTCCTCAGGAAGAGGTACAGAAGAACAGGTAGCATGACTTGATGCAGCTGCTTTGGAGGACAATCCTACTTTAAAGGTTTGGTTAGGATACATAGTAGCACCTTACTGGAAAGGGCAGATAGCAGACCCTGTTCTCTGGTTGTTCTTAGCTTTTTACTCAGGCACTGGAAGATGTCTTTGGGATGGTCTTGGCTTGCTTTGAACTCCCTAGTCATTATTGCAAAGAAGGTCACTCCCATGAAGAGCAAAGCTGTTGAACATGGCTTTTAGAGAGCCTGAAAATCAGGATTAGTAGAGGAGGAGTTCTGCATTGCCTAGTGACAGACACGGCACTGCAGGCTGGTCTTGGAATGCTTCACAAGAGGAAATAGTAATTGCGTGACTATTTTACAGATGTTGCAAAAGAACATGGACAACGTCAGCAGGACTGGAGACATTAGAATTAGAATTATTTCCCAGTGCTAACCTTGCTCAAGATATGCCAGTGCAGTCCAGTTGTTTGTGCAAAGCATGTTTGCATTGTCATAAAAATGGGCCAACATCCTGATTTTCAGTTGTTATAACAGGCCATCCAACTCTTTATATTTTATATTATCCTTACGTGATCTTGTAAAAGGTTGCAAAAAAAAAAATCTGTTTAAAGCTTTAGTTCTGGAAGCATTTTTCACTCATTTCAAGGCAGGATTTCCAGAACTTTGGGGGGACAATTCAGCAAAAGTCTTGCATAATTCATAGGAGATTTTTTTACATCAGCATCATAGCTTCAGTTTCAGGTAGTTCAAAAAATACCGAGACAAAGTATAATTTGGCGTCAGGTAATTTAAATAATTGCAGGCTTGCGGGGCCTTGCTGGGTCTTGTAGCGCAGACATGAGATCAGTGATAATGTAGGAAGGGTAAGACAAAGCTGCATTGATGGAAAGCTTCATATTAGCTTTTATTTGGTCTTTCTGCAAATCTCCATTAACAGATTAACACTGACATAGAAATGCCTACCTCGTCTCCATGAAGTTCACATACCATTAACTGAAAATTTGAACACGTCATACATGAAAAAAATTCTTTCAGCATCTTAACATTTGCTAATGGGTAACGAATTACTTAGGAGCAAGTGTTTTGTACATCCAGTTATTCATGATGTTGAGTAAGAATCTGAAGGAAGTTTTAAGTAACATTTTTCAGGAGAATGCTCAACTCTTTTCTACCTTCTTGAAATCCTAGTTGTTATTTGTTTTTTCTGATCAGAGGCAGTACTGTCTAGCGTCCATCAGTGTTATCCTTGAATTCACAAATTTGATAAAAAGCCTGGTGTTAAGAACTCCCATATCCCGAAGAGTTTATTGCTTCCCTGCCTCTTACAAAGTCCACTGGTTCCGAGTGTAAAACAGACAAGGTAGCGGCTTTTCTTTCTTGCTAGAAGTGAGCAAGCTAGAGTAACATCGCTACCCTGTTTAACTCTTTGCTGTGGTTGTTGAAATAAAGTGTATTTATTTTTACATCTGTGCGTAAGCAAGTAAGTCTGAAAGTATGTGTGCATTTATCTGTACGTGTACACAAACACACTTCACATCTTTTTTCCTAAATGGAATAGTTTTCTTTTAAAAACAAATTGCTTATAAATGAACAAAGATGCTCAGCATTTTTAAAATACTGACTTGTTTTCTTCCATCTAGACCTGGAATAAGATCATTTGTGTGTGTTTTCTTTTTGGTGGTGTTGTCGATTTTTTAAATTAATCAGGAAGTGTAAAAGCAGATAAAGGGTCGTGGCTGTCAAGACAGATCTTTATAGCCACAATTCTTCAAACTGCTTGTTCAGCTCATTAAATTAGTACCAAGGCAGCAAAGAAATGCTAGTTTGCTATTTGAAAAGATCTAAGTAGTTAGCCCTTACAAAGCTGTGGGGTTTTTTATTTACGAAGTTGTTGGAAAAAAGACGTCTGACATCTACACCTGATCAGTAGTACAGCTGGCCCAGAGAAACAAAGCTATTTTTAACATCACCTTTTTGCAGTGACTGATCCAGAAGCTCAGGTTCCAAGTGTAACTGAGATGATTATTCTGCAGCTGGTGATAGCAGAGCTCTGCACGGGATCCCACAGCAGTACACATTTTGATTCACAAATGCTGTACAAATTCAGGCACACGGCACACTCATATTCTGTCAAATTAACCAGGGTGTGATCTGAAGTTTCTCAGGTCTGGTGTTACTTGCCAAAGGATAGAAAAAATGAAGTCTGTTCTAAAGCCTGTCTGTACAAAGGCTGTTTTTAGATGAAAATTTTGAGCTGGGCTTGCCCCTGAAAAAATAGCTTTACTGGGTGCAACTGGGCGTTTTGTGTTCGAGCGTAATTGCTTGCTTGTGTCAGCCTGTTTGTGATTGAGCTGGCTGAAAAATAACCAGTTTTTTGGGAGGAAGGCTATTTATTTTCATCCACTTCGGTTTTCAATTCAGTGCTAAAAGCCCTACTATCTGATATCCTGTATCTCGTCCTTGAAGCTGCCCTTTGACCAGCTCTGAAATGTAGAGATTCCTGACCTGTGTGAGTCAGCCCAACAATTCACTCTGCCTGTTGACAGTGCGGGGACGCCACGTCCCCTTTCAGCAAGTCCTTGCTCTTGCTTTGCAACCCAGCAGGACAACACAAAACTCCCCCAAAACATGATTTGGACTGGAAAGAATTGCTAATTTAGAAATCTGGAAGAGAGACCTTATTTTTTGGATACGGTTGAAGACTGCACCGCTAACAAGTACAAGTTATTTCATGAAACTGTCTTGATGAAGGTAAGACTTAAGTTCATGTTGAAAACCTTCCCACTGGAAACAGCCCTATTACACTGACCAGGAAGTTTTGGTGGTTTTGGAACAATGGAAACTCACCAGAGTACAAGGGTTTATCAGTTGACTTGCAGTTGTGAAACTCACTTCTGAAGAGAACAAGGTAACGCCATGTTGTCCTCAAGAATGAAATGAGAAGCCAAATTCTTCAATAGCTTCCCTCTGATAACATCAGAAAGCTAAAGTTATACGTGAAAGTAAGACAAACAATGGCAAACAAAAGGAGAAATAAATATGGTGCATATTTCCTACAATTTCTATGTTGCTGAAATAAGAGAACAAGATTTGAACATTAATGTGAACTTTTTATGATTTCAATTTAGATGTAAGCAAGAAAACAAAAAAATGTACTTTTGGTGCCATGCTTTTATTTAAATGAAAGGAAAAAACTACACTGTACCACATAAGTAGCAATGACAATATTTTACAGCACAGCATTTGAAAAAATATGGAAGCTATGCTCCATAGAAGTGGACAAGTAAGCACACAATACACTGTACATTTTTCAACAGTGCCCATTAAATCATAATTAAATAGCTGAATTTGGCTTTAAACAGCCAAATAATAAAAACTAACAGTCATACTAACATTAAAAAAAAAAAAAGAAAAAAGAAAAAAATATTTCAGTAGCTATTATGACTGTTAGAATATGAAATTTTGCTCCAAAAACTAAGACGAGAGTTTGGCAATTCAGTCGTAGCAACAATAATAATACCCCTGATGAAAGCACCAGTGTGTTCTGAAAAGGTCAGTGATAAATACTGGCCTTTATGGAAAGCTTCTTTTTTTTTTTCTTTTTCTTTCTTTTTTTAAACATGATCCCAACCAAAGATCCACTGTAATTAGAAAATTTGCAGGCTTAAAAAGGAAAAGCGTATCTAGCTTTACTTTTCCTGTATTAAGTAAAACTTTATACTGCAAGCAATGAAATTTTCAACTGCATTATTCACATTCTACTTTTAAACATTGCACGAATCTGCAACCTGTTGACAAATGCAAATTTCAGAATACATTCAGATATATTTAAAATGACTCAATTCCTGTCATTTAAGCTCACTTGGATTAGATTGACGCATGTGTCTTTACGGTGTTGCAAATCTTCAGTTAAATCATAGTACAGATTTTAGAAATAAAAAGCCTCCCATGATAAAACTTCTTCTGAAGTTATTCCCCGTACGTGTATCAGTTAATCCCAACCTCCTGGTTTCTTGAATCACTGTATATTATACACAGTTTCATATTGTTATTCAAGATGTTCCTACAATGGTATTTGTGGGAACTGTCTAACAGGCAGAATGTGCAAACCCTCTTTCCCCCTTTTTAATATTATTTATATCCTATATACACAGTATGTTTACACTTGAAATATAAGAGTTACATATCCTGGTGATATACATGCAAACAGTAGGAATCAGCTAACCACAAATAGTTTTGAGCCACATACATAATAAACATGTATTTTAAAGTGTTTTTTCTTTTTTTTTTACAGTTTTAACAAATATACATAAATATAAGAACATAAATTACAGTAAAACTGACAGCATTTTTGAGAAAATGTTTTAAACCCAGATGCATTGATACCTAAGGCCTTATAATAATTTAAAAAAAGTACTTTTCTAAACTGCTTAATGACATCTCATTCCTGTGCATCTTTTATGTAAGTAAATGAGCACATCATAGTAGTGAGGCATAGTTTCTCTCAAAGCAGTTTAATGAGAGAAATATGAACATAGTTTTAGTCTCCCCATGAAACAGAATGGACTACAGACTTGGAGCACAATACTGTCTTATGTTAATGTCGTCGTCACAACACTGAAACAGAACAGAATCACAAATCATTCAAGTCTTTTCCTGAGAATGAGATTTTTTTTTTTTCCCCCAACAAATCCTCTGGTGTACATTATCAAAATAGCCACAGATTTAGGGGAGGCTTCAAGTTTGTAGTTTCGGTTTTTTTCAGAACAGTGCTATGTTAAAAGCAAATTATGAGAGAAACAAACACTGAAACGGAATGAATAGTGATCCATCAAACACTGTTTTGAAATAAAATGCAGCCCTTTATAAATAATACTGAAATATGCCTAAAGTTTGTTTTTATAAATGGTCGTGTGATAAATTTATTGAAATGTCATTTAGAATTTTTTGCCGTATGTATTTAAAATTGTTAAGTTCACAAGACATCATCTGTTAGATTGTGTCAAGAGAACAATTTACCAAGACACACTGAAAGCCTTTATCAGATGTCTGTTCCCTAGAAAACGGATTTAAGTCTGAGCTGGCAGATACGAAGGCAGGAAGAACAGTGTTAAAGTCAGTGGGAATTAGATACCCACTTCTGAAAGACCTGTGACTTAGTGAATTCTGTGATTCTCCTGAATATTTTTAGTGTTCTGTCAGGCACGCATCAGGGATCTAGTTCTGAATGTTTCACAAGCTCCTGTTCCTTCCTTGGAGACGCGCTACCTGACCGCGTGCTTGCTCTTCCACTGGAGCGATGCAAAATAACACACAATTGCCTCGACTGTTTTAGATGGAGGTCTACCAAATCTGTTTACTTTGCATTTTAATGGTGGTATGAACATGCAAATGGTCAGCCGCTACATCTCAGATGGTAACTTGCTGAAACAGGAATAATTGCATCAACTAACTATACCCTGAGTAGTTAATTCAAAGGAAACTTCAAGCAGTTCAAAGGTTTTTCTTTTACTGTTTAGTCTAGAAGGAAATCAGTATTATTTATTTGAAAAAGAATTATAAATACTCAGGGGAATGAATCTTGATTTTGTTACAGCAAACAATAAGGACCTTGCAGAACAGACCCGTCCAGCTGTTCTTCAGTGACACAAAACTTAGCATTTCGTCTTTACTGTAAGTCAGTATGCAAAGTTCAATGGTATTGAGAATATTAAGAAGCATTTCTTTAGTGAAAGAAAAAAAATAATTTCAAGACAAGCACAAATACAAACATATAAGGCAACAGATGTAAAAAAAAAAATGTAGTTTGAGTCACTAAAGAGGAACATTCAGTGCTTCAGTGTATCTAACCAAAATACAGAGCAAATGTACTCTATATATTGTATTAGCACATACAAATGTCCACACAAGTCAAACGTTTCCGTAATCACTCATAATTATTCACCTAAGCGATAATTTTCTGCGCTCCTAAACACTGTGTTTACATTCCAGTTGGACATGATAATAGAACTTGGTGTCCAGTTTTAAGTTGAGTCTTGTTGGCAACTAGAAATCTATTTCCTATAGGCAGTAAAGATGAAGTGCAAGTTTATCACAATTGTCTGAAGCGAATTCTTCCCATCTACTATGCCTTGGTGGGTAAAAGTTTCTTAGGAGTTACTGGTCTCTTGGTTTGCCACAAATGGCTGTGAATGGTAATTGCATCGACACTGGCAGACAAAGTTTTAGCAGGTATGTGGCTAAATTGCTTCCTGTCAGAGTTGTATTTATACAGTCCCTCTATCATTTTCTTTGTGATAGATTTGGGACCTATTCCTGTTAATTTATTGATTTCTTCAGTATCAGGGCAGTATGTATACAGAGATCTGAACTGGCAGCCTGAATCCCGGAACAAGATTAAGAAATTATTGGCATCGGATTTTTCCATTTCCTTTAAAAGAAAGAAAGAAGAAGATTCACAATATGAATTATGCATTGTGGTTAGAAAGCATTCAAAATGATTGGATTGTCATTTTGAATTTCTTCTCTACTAGAACGAAAACTTATGTCTGTCTACTACAAGACCTTATTTTCAACCATGAGAAGTTGCTAAGCTTCACCCATCTGAATTTTGATAAGGTAGTTATCTTTCTCAAGCAAATCCTTATTTAGACAATTTCAGCTGTTCTTGTTTGGTTGTACCTCAAGAACACACACCCTAACAAAATTTTTGTAGACCAAATAAAAGCTCTTTGATCCATTTCACCGAGCAGGCCTAATAATTGCATGTTGGACTAGATCTCCAGAGGTCCCTTCCAACCCCTAACATTCGGTGAAGTTTAGGAACAGGAAATTTAGATATGTCTAGATGTACCTGAAAGATCCTCCAGTGCTAAAATGGGGTTTTGGTCATCCCTACATCCAATCAAATTTGGTCAAACCATTAAGTCAACTGAAGTGTATTAAGCAAAGGCTCTTTATTATCTGAAATCTTCAGGTTCGTAGTCCACCCAACTCAACCTCTACAGGACATGTGCCCTGAAGACGTACGGTTTCTACAAGTAACATATTCTGCATCCTAGAGTTAAGCATGACCTTTTTACAGCTGTTCTTTCCTGCGATTTCTGGGGGTTATTATGCTCCCAGTTACTTGAACTGAAAGAGGCTGTCTTGATTTCTCACTTGTTATTTCCAAAAAGTAGCTGGAAAGACAGAGAAGGCAGCATCTAAACATGAATGCAGAAGAATTACAAAGAGAAGAAAGGGCAAGAAATACTGTCGTGAAATTTATTCAAAAAAAAGGATTTTAATCCAGATTCCAAGTACCTGTGTTCTTTCATTTACTTAATCTGTCAAATTTGTCACAGTTGATATAAGGAACAGTCCCATTACACTGTCCTCAGACTTTGAGTCACTCCTTTTGCATGGAAACACACTGGTTTTCCCTCAGTTCTCACCCCTACAATATCTGTGCACCTTCAGAAAGGTTTATACTAGCCTAAAGAGAAAAGGCTGGAAGGCACCTTTCTGTAGTAGAAAGTCCTGAATTTGCCCTACTGCTTGGAAACTGGAGAAGAGCCTAGGAGGGATGTATTTCAGTTCTTTCTGTTCATGAGAGCTGGGCTTTAGTTCTAAAGGCCCCAGTCCGAGGATCTGTATGTATAAGACGGATATTTTTCATGTTAGGAAAAACAAGTTTGTGAGCAAATTATAAAGGTTACCACATTAGACAAGCAGGAACTATTAATTAACATGTCCATTAATTCAGCTTCTTGTGCTGCATGTACAATGTGACAGCTATTGCTTCTACAGTCCTAGAGAACCTTTCTGGCTACCCAGGAAGCAAGTCACAGAAGTTACTCAAGCCTTTCACTGAGAGCTGGCATAACCTCAGAAGATTCCTTTCTACATTTGCATTTATACTCGAGTGTCTTCCTCATGCCTGACTGCAGTGTGACCTAGGTGATCATGCTTTTAGGGGACAAATATCCTTACCTCCAGTATCTTTTTCTTTTGACCTTCATTTACTTTTCCAGCCAAGCAGCAATGTGCCAGCGCATTCTGAATTATATACTTATTGGATTTAGCGCTGGGTTCTTTGAAGAGCTTTGGTCCTATGGAGGAGGAATGACAAATCAGCTAAGTTAATCGACAAGCCAACAAAGAGTTACTTTAAATGCTGTGAAGCACTTCTGGTACGGATCTTTTGCATGCAAAAACATACAAAGCCAGGAATAAAATAGAATTGGGCTAGAGACCCCAAATGTGACGAACAAGTCAAATGCCATTCTGTCAGCTGTTACTGAATTTGCTTACAAATGTGTCTTGCGTTATTAAATCATTATCATTGGCAGTCTTGGTAAATATATTTTCTCTCAGAGGACCTTTTCTATGCACAGCAAAACGCTTTGCATTTTCCAACTAATACTGCAGTTGTCCAGGAGGGAGCAAATTCTTTTTCTTCACCTACACCTGAATTTCAACCCTTCTTGCTTTGCTAGAGAGACCGCTGAAGTGCACAGTGACCTGTGAGCCCATCTGCTGTTATGAGCCTAACTGCAGTTTCTTCTGGTGCTCACAAATGCTACCGAGTCAGTACTTTCATTTTGGATTTAAAATTTTAACCTTGTACTACTACCGTCTATTTTAAAGGAGGTGGAAGTAACATTTTGATGAAAGCGTCCTCAACCAAGTTTAGGAAACAAAATAAAGATAATTGAAAGCACTAATAGCCAGCCGCTTTTCTGAATATTGTTGCCACTGACCTGTGTATTCTGTAGCAGAGGCGACTGAAGAAGTTGTAGATGCATTTTCCCAGTCTTTTTCTCCATTACGGCTACCACAACGACTTGGAGATAAAAATCCTTCCACAGACTCAGACCTAAACATTAATTATAAAACCTGTTTAAAAAGTTACCATGTTCAGCGTAGAAGCCTTCTAATATGAAAGGAAGGCAAACTGTACTTAGAACACAATTATTTGAATTGTAGACTACTATCCTAAATGCACAATATTTAAGGAAGAAATTAACGGGTAACTGAGTTCATTCTCTGTATAAAGTATTTTGAGTGATGCAAGAAGTTGGTATTTAGTGAAGTGGGTGTTAGTAAGTTTTGGGGGCTACATCTGAAGGACAGAAACCTAATAGATATTCTAGGCTGCAGAATATTATTACCAGTGGGAACTCAGGTTACTTTTACATCAGTACTAGCTAAACAATATTATCTCATGTAGCAAACAAGCCAGTTCTTGATAAAATGATGAATGTGAAGTAAAAATTTAGTTCATTTATACTTCTCCTTACAACAATTGTCAGTGAGAACTGCCGTGTTTAAGGCAGCAAAACAATTTCCTTTCTATTTTTTGTTTTCACAAGCAGTAACTTCTGGTGCTGTAATTCTGCAGGCTGTGTCTGCACTCAAATGTGAATAGTTTTGCATGTAAGGGTCTAAGCAAGATTGTCATTTTTTCTTAAATTATTATAAGATATTTAAAGTTTTTTTTTAATTGTGGCTGCTGCAACAGCTAGTCAAGTTTTCAGTTTGGAATGAAAGGTTTTCTAAGCAAGAAGAAAGGCACTACTAGCAAATAAAGGAAAAAATGGTACTATAATAAGATTTATCTGCACACCAACTTCCAGTAAAATCAACAATAGATGAAAATTCAATTTATCCTATATCCTATACCTTTTGTGACTAGCAGCTGCATGAAGTAGACCTCAAAGGTATTACTGAAATTCACTCAGTGTGATCATCAAAAGACAATTCTGACACGAGGAAAAGGTGGAAGTATGGGTCTGGAAAGATACTGAAAATCCCTTCAACTCTGCTACTTTCTGCAACTGGTGCTGAATTTTATCATATTTTAAAAGTCCCAACCCCCTAAATCCATCCAAAGCCAGAGGAAGATGTACTGTTCATTACAAGCACAGTACAGCACTGTACAACTAAAACTACATAGATAGGGGTAATCTCCTGTAAAGTCTGTGTAGATAAGCAGCATCAGTCCTTCTCTAATAGCTCATAGAGCTGGAAGAAATTCCCCTCTCAATTAAAGCTGATAATTTTGAAGAGATTACAACAGACGCTAGGATACGTGGATCATTTTATTGAAGTTCCTTATGTAATAACCAGAAAGTTAGTTCTCAAGACGTGAAGGAAATGGAAAAGTCAACTGAAACCAGCTGCAGGCATGTCAGAGTTGATGAGTGATGCACAGTGGCCACGGGAACACGACACGTGATATCGTAACATGTAGCACTCCCTATCAAATCCCTTCTCCTAGTTTGTCATTCTTCTCTACTACTTTTCTATACAAAAATTAGTATTTCTCTGAATATAATTAAGTAGTTACACAGACATAATATTTTTCCTCTGAATTGTATAGAACGTAATAATTTTCTGGGGTTTTTTTAACCTCTTTTTATTTCATTTTCACAAGGTTATTTTTAATGCTAAATAAATTCTGGTGTTTGGAAAAGGCTGGAGTCCTAGTGAACATTTAATACTTTCCTGCATGACTGCTAGGGGGAAAAAAAGAGAAAAGAAGCTTCTATGTTAAAAAAAGAAAATAAGATATGTAGCTGCACGTAGCATACAGGTTTAATAAAATACCCACAAGTTGAGACTTAAATACAAGCAGGTGAATTAAAGAGGGTGTATGAATAGCGTTTTGATTGGGCCTCGTTTATAGCTGCCCAACTGGTTGACTTGGTAAAATTTGTCAAACAAACGATCATGGCTTGTTTCCCTAATGCCCGACAGTGGAAACTCTCGGTGTCTCAAATCGGGACCACTTACCTGCTCCTGGAGTACACAATACATACACGATCTCTTTAAAATTCATGCTAATTTTACATAGCTGATTATCAAATTTGATTAAATGAAATGGTTATTTTAGCTTTACCTTGGTGTTCTCTTGCCTGACTGCACACTCTCATTGTCCCCTGTATTCAGCGATGCCAATGAAAGACTAGATACTGAAAAAACACGATAAAGCTGTGAACCTGGATAAAAACAAAGTTAAGGCTTTTAAACCTATGCGAGTAGTAGAGTCTGTTCATTAGACTCAACACCAGCGTTAGGCAGTGAGTAGGAGCTTTTATATACCAGACTCTTACACCCATACATGATATACCTGCATGCATATGAGGTACCCTGCACCTGAACACTGCTGGCACCCAGCCACTTGCAGCCACCTGGGGTGCTCTCAGACTAAGCATTCATGGGAAGCATGGACATGGGAAAACTGGCACTATGCAAATCAAAGAATGCCATCCGAGTTCGTAAGTCCTCATGAAAGAGGACTTAAGAGACTTCATTTAAAGCTTAGGATGGATTCTTGGAAGGCGTTAAGGGAATACTTTAAATTACAGTGGCAGATGGAGGGAAGCAGCTAGAGGAAATGCAGCAGAATAACAAGGCTATGTGATGCTGCAACAAAAAGGATCACTGGGCAGGCTGATCACTTTTTTCCAATTGTCAATTGGCAATACTTCTTCCAGTCATTACTGCAGTTATGTGATATCTCAAAGAATTATCCATTGTTCTACATGATTAGTGGAGCTATGTTCCCAGCTATATATGCAGTAGGTGAGTGAAATAGAAGAAAAAACATGAAATAACTCCTTAATTTTAATTTTGTCTGCATTAATCAGGAGCACGAGTTCTCTTACCTTATAATCACTATCTTATTTATCTATCTCTTACCTCCCAACTTTTATTAATCCCTAGCTCTCCCGGTGCAAGAAGAGATTAGTGAAGAATACAGGGGTGTGTACGAAACGGGCAACACACGTTGGTGCTTCCAGCGGGTTTTCATACAGTTAACCTTTTTGTTTGTTTATATATGCATGCACGCATAGCAGGTAAGTGCCATTCACCTTTTCATTTCTACTGGCAAACTTTGCTTTCCGGTTTGGTCACGTGCAGCTTCAATTTAGCACAAGACACTAATAAATGCATGTGCTTGTTAGTACCAAAACACAAGCTGGTGTTTCAGCATGAACAGACTCTTTTTTCCACATGAATATTTGTTACCTGGTGGACCTTTGATCGGTGTTTTAGGTGATTCAATATGATCTCTATGAATAGATTTTGGACGTGGCTTTTTTTGTTTGATTGAGAGGGAACGTGGCTTTATGACAGTATCCATTTCTTCCATAAGCTTTAGTTGTTTCCTTCTCATATATTCCTGCTTAATAAATTCTCGCCGTGCTCGTTCATCCTCCTTCTTCTGACGTTCTTCCTCCGTTTTGCGTCTAAAAAAATTATCAAATACATTCAACAGCAGAAACCTTCCAAATGAACAGTTTTAGTTAGCACAGTGAGGACAACACAGGCATCAGATTTTTGGAACTTCAGAGTTCTCAGACTCCAAGAGGAACTTGCTGCTTTTACCATTTTCAGACAGTTTAAATTTTGGGGGATACCGTTACTAGTAAAATCAAAACCGTGTTTCTTAGCTTGACTGCTGTAACCGAGTAAGCATTGTACATTTGTGCAGAAAGAAGCCCAAAGTGATGCACTCTTCTCAGAATACAAAGTGCAGGGCAGGGTGGTGCTCTGAGGAGCTTTTCTCAGGCCCGCAGAACTCATATGTTGAGTCTGAGCTACAGACTGATGTCACCTGCTGATTTTGCAGGACCAGTGGGCATGTCTTCCAGCTAGGCTCCACAGCACATCTGGCTCTAAAATTAAGTATCTTGGATATTAAAATGCAATTTTTTTGACATGGAAGTTACTTTTAACTAAATGGGATATTTTTATGTTCACTCTTACTGATCATTTGGATCACAACATGTAGTTTTACCTTGTCTCTTCCTTCTTATGTTCTAGTTCTGCTTCCAGCTGCTGCTTTCGAAGCAGAGTCTCCCTTTCCCTTCTCAAACGCTTCTCCAATAACGCTGCTCGTTTCATTGCCATGTCGTTTTCTGCCTTTTGATCATCCTAGCAGCAACAGTATTGGAAGGAAAAGGACCAAAAAAATTAAGATCTCTGAATTCAGGAACTGCTTTTGCCAAGTAATTAGACAATACTGTACACTGTGTTCCGATATACTAATATACTTCTGCAGTATTTGAAATAAGTTTATTTTAAAAGATTTTTCTTAAGACTGTTAAAAACTTTTCATAAAGAAATTCTTCTTAAGTCAAACAAATTCAACACTGATACGAGAAAACTTGCTAAGTGAAATATTTTAGTTTACAGTCAGATCCCACACTGCATAAACGTCTGTATTCAGCTTCAGAAGATTCTGCATGTATGGAGAAGATAATTTATCACAAAAAGCAATAACCACGCAGCACATAGAAGTAAATTCTGCCGATCAAGCCAAGTGTTTTGTCACAACTGAGGAAAGCTTCCAGACAAGCAAGGCGCATCTCTGGTATGCAATACAAGATTCGGGGTTTTCCAAGATGGTAATTCAAAATCTTGATGGCTTTCAGTGTCTAGACCACTCTCTCACAACGGGCGCTGTAGTTAAAAGCCTGTCTGAATATAACTCTGTAATAAGACAACAGAGAGTGCTCCAAAATACCAACTTCAAAAGGGAGTCTCAGAAGACTATACTTCCTTAGCCAGCTAAGAGAGGGAAAAACAACTCTCCAAAGTCCAACTCAGAGACATTCAACATTTAAAAAAATTCAGGCTGTTAAGTACTTCAAAACCTTACTTAAATTTGGGGGTGGAATGGGGAAGTGAAGGCAAGGTATGAGCGTGTTTAATTAAGGTTGCCAAAGCTTATGTTAAAAATAAATTTACATTCAGCATGTGTCTTCCTCACCAAAAACGGCAAGTGCTCTTCCACAACTATCAATGCAAAGGAAAATCTGGCATGCTCAGAAGGGCAGTATGGCAGAATCTCGTTGCTCTTATGATGTCAAATTAATCATCAAGTGCAAAAGATATGCTTGTACATTTAGAGCTGCAGAACCATCTGCTCTGACTTCAATGGAAAGTCATCACTGAAATCCACATCTGAATTAAGGAGTTCCCTTTCAATGGAAGCTTAATAGGAGACATACACATCCACTAGTTCTCTTACCTTAAAAAAGAATCCACAACATACTTTCTGGTCATCCTCAAATTGTTCTCTATCACTCTCACCTTCGTATTTCTCAACAGATACTTCATTTTTTTCTGGTGGCTTCAAATCAGATAGAGAAACTTCAATTAAGTTAGTTGTTTTGGGAGCTGGTGTTGGCAAAATTGGTTGGCTTAGCTGATCTTCATTTGGGGTGAGGCAGACAGTTTCTGTGATAGGCTGAGATAATACTTCAGAAACCTTAGATTCAATAGGCTTAATCTCCTTTTCCTCCAACTTCTGTTCACACTGTTTCAGCAATTTTGGTCCTTCTTCTTTTGCTACCTCTTCTGTAGGCTTGACTTCCTTCAAAAGATTTCCTCTTAACTGAGGTTCACCTGTAGGTTCACCATCATCTCCAAAGCAAACAAATGATCTAGTCTGAATGGGAACCTGACTTGGAGAAAATCTCCTCAAACGGGGTAGACTGTCCACAGACCGTGGTGCAGTCAAGGTACGATTTAGAGGTGTTATTTTCAGTTCATTTGGCCTAGGAGTCCTTTGCATTTTAATGTGAAAAGATGCATTCTTCCTGTTGGAAGACTGCGGAGACTGATGTGTAGAGCGAGGAGATTCCTGGGAGAAAGGTGCAACGGGAGACGGAGTTCCCACTTGCCTTGATGAAGACTTAAAGTCCCGAATCTGCTTCTGAGGAGAAGGCTGAGGCGGAGAAATAACCCAGGCCTGTTGCTCTCTCATCTGCATCAACATCTCCTGTTGAAGGGACAGACGCTGCATTTCTTGTTGTAGAAAGTGTAGGGAAGAGTTCAGTTTTTCAATAGATTTCGTATACTCTAAGAGATCTCCTTCATTAAAATTTTCTTCTGAGGGGCTTGCTAAATTCCATTGCTTTTCAGCATCCATAGAAGTAGCAGGAGATTTTAACCATTTGCTGTGAGAATTTTCAGAGTTTTCTTTTATTAATTCTGAAGCCTTACTTGTTTGTTCGTCTGTTTTTTGAGTTTCTTTTTCTTTCAACCTATTACTGTCAGTGAATACCTTCTCGTCTTCAGCTCCTGCTGCTTCTTCTCGGAGAGGTGATATTACATCACCTTTCTTTTTCACAACATTAAGAAATGCTGTTCTTCCCATTTTCTGCCGCTGCTTTGTGAATGCAGCTTCAACTTTCTTCTTCTGTGCTTCAATGGCTCGCCTCTTTTCCTCTAACTTCATCCTAAGATGTACCATTTCAGAAGCCAGTAACTGTGTAGTGTCTCTTCCCTGAGGAACAGATGCTTCCTCTGGAATATGAGTCCAAGCAACCACATGAGGAATGTTCAGCTCAGAACCTTCGGGTGTGGTTTTCTGAGAACTGCTTCCACTGCTTCTACTATCTGTGTGATTTAGCTTCCTGAATTTCTGCTCTGCAAAGCTAGTCATTTTAACCCCTGAACTTGAAGAAGCACTGCTGCCTGCCTGTGATTTAGTGCTTACTGAGCTGGGACAGGGACTTAACTGATCTCTGTGATTGCTAGCCCGCATGTCATAATCCTGGAGAAATTTAGATGGTTCTTCCATGTCAGAGTCCATGCTTACAGTATAATCTCTCAAAGAAGAATCCTCATCCATTGTCTCTGGAATATCTTCTGAAGGGACATGTATTCCAGTATCTACTTCTGTATTGTCAGTCACAGGACTCAGAGCACCTTTTGTGTCTGTAATTATATCCGGGGTAGACTGATTTGGTTTAATGTTTGAATTCAAGATGCTCATTTCCTGATTGTGAAGAAAGAACCCATTTGTGATTTGGTCTGGTTGGATAATTCTGGGAGATTTTTCAGTGTCATGAATTATCTGCAAAGCCTCTTCAATGCTTGGTGTCTCAATCTGATTGCCAAAGTCATCCAGGACTGCCCTGTTTTGCAGAGCTCCATTTGGAAACCTATAGTGGCTGCTCTCATTGGCGTTTTTTTGATTTGTGTTAAGAGGCTGATTGACCTTTGCATCTTTATGAGCTATTGTGTCCTTTTCCTCTTCAATATCTTGATCTTCCTCTTCTCTATTTACTGGTTTGAAGGACAGATTTTTTCTAATATGTTTCGGCACACGGTTCATGTTTAATGTAAGGCCTTCATTGCTCACAGATCTAGTAATTCCTCTGTTTGGGGTAGATGCTGGAATGCTTTTTTCTTTGTCAAAAGAAATGTCAAATGAAACTCCATGTAGTGATGACCTAATAGAGATTACAATAAAGGAAATAACTGAGCAACTCATGATTCATAATAATAAAATATTCACATTCAGTTTTAAAATTATCTTAAGGCTGTAGTATTAAGGCACTGTTAGGTGTACTGCATTTTGCCTGACTTTGAACATAACATAATAAATACATAAATATACATATATTTAAAATATACATTTAATACATATATATTAATGGAATAAATTTAAAATGCAGAACAAAACAGACTGTAACAACACCATCTTCAGAGACAGCCAATGCTTTTTACTACTCTGGAATAAATTCTGGGCTTTTTAGGAATATAGGAATTGCCATAGTAGGTCAGAAGGAAGGTGTGAAAAGAGACAAAATTTACACTTCTTGAGTAACCTACCACTATAACTCTCACCATTTCAAATTTAGTCTACACCCTACAGATTAAGAGTTTATTACTGGTCTAAGTGAAAAACAAAATATTCAGCTGGATTGTTCTTACTATCCACAAAGTAATACAAGTTTAAATACTAGTGAGCTCATTAGCCCTGTTATCACTTTCAGTTGATTGTGATGACTAAACGTGAATATATTGAATGCCAACAAGTCAAATATCTCAAATATATCTCATTTCAATGTAAAAAATAGATGACTTATTTCTGAAGTTTGCTTCCTATTACCTAGTTCTTAACCCATGATACAGTTTTCTCTTTTTCTATTTTTGCAAGTAATTTACAAGAACTCTTCTTTCTCTTATTCTGAAAATCCAAACTGCAATGGAACATTTATTACTATTTATGACCAATAAATAATCATATTTTAACCAGCTTGTACAGGAAGACTACTTACCTTTTTTCTTTGGGCCATGTCCCTACATACCCATCTACATAAGACATTGATGTGGACCTTCTGATGACTCCTAAGTTAAAGTAAAATAGAACTAGGTAACTACTATGAAAAAATATGTTAACATCACTGTTGTTGTGACAAATTATTTTTTTTCACTACTTAGAACGCTGCAAGTGCAAAATAAAAGTGGTTTTATATTAAGAATATAAATAGAGCAACTGAGTCAATTTTATCCTGAATATATATTATATCCCTCACCCCTGAAAGAATTTACTGTTGAGTAAAATATACTAAACACTACTGAAATATACTACAGATACTTGTTGTAAGCCATATTCCACCCACATAAACAAAACAGAAGTAAAATCTTAAAAATACAAACAATCTAAGAGGTACAAACATAAACTTCCCATTTGTACATTTTATAAATTACAGAACTCATTCATTAGCCTTTCATGTAAAGCTCTCCCACTAATTTCTGCATAAATCACGTTTGAATAAGTAGAAGCAAGTTAGCAATTTACTGTGATGACATCTTGTCTCATTGCCTTTTCCACCCATCTGTAAATTGTTACCTGGAACAGAAGAATAAGGCTGCTGGGGCGTATGCAGTTGGTGAGATGGTGCATATGTTGGACTTTCCAATCTAGAAAGCAAGAGACATTAACTTTGAAGTAGTATCTCAAAAGCCACATTACAAAGGGCAACCAGACTTCCATGTTCTGAGACAACACAAAACCAGATTTATATTTCGTGACAGGGAAGAAAGTGATGATTCATTCTCTTGAAATATTAATGAATTAACTAAAAAGAGAACACTGTTATTACCTTTAACTGGACCTAATGGAGATACACAAGAAAGTCAGAAAGGTATTTCTCCCACACAAAAGGCCACGGAGTGGCATTACTTTTGTCCACATACTTGTATCCTGATTTAGTTAATGTAAATGTTATTATTAGAAGGTTCTCACTTTCAGGTTTCATTTTAGCAAAAAATCCAAACATAAACATGAGCAAGATGAGGCAGCTCCCACTGGCCTCAAAAGTGACAGCAGCTAATACCACGTACTTTTCATGCATTTCTTTTTTCAGTTGCTTAGTCTGAAATTGGACTGTCTGGACTGCAACATGCACTACAAGTGGATAAAGGAGATTTTGTGATAGACATTACTTCATAAATACAAAAAAATATATTCACTATTAGAAGAGTAATTACAAACATTTCCTCTGTTTCTACTTACAACAGCTACTTTCTTGGTTCATAGAGAAGGTCTGTAGTAGACCAAATGTGTTAATCCAGAATAGGATTAACATAATTCAATATTTTGATCAAGGTGCTTCTTCAGGACCAGAACAAAGACACATGCATAAACATGCATGCATTTGTTTAAAAACACTTCTGAAGAAACCAGACTTCAAAAACAGGCTGGAGCAAACCCTTCCATGTTTTGAATTTTGCTCACTGAGTTGAAGAGCACCCTCCTAAACTGCCTTTTTTCAATCAGTAATTGTCAAGGTATTTGTTTAGTGCTTTTATGGTTTATACACACTATGCTGTCGAAATGTTTCTAAATAGTATTTGTGGGAAGGATATTCTCAATTTAACAAAAATATTGTTGTTTTTCAATCTACAAAAGCACCTTTCATAAGTATATATTAAATTATTCAAAATAGATTCTCATAAATTCCTGATTTTTGTGTTAACACTACACACTAGCTACATGACATACCTGTTTTAAATGGCATTTGAGATTTCAGTGAAAAGTTAAAAATAATAAATAATCATTCTATAAATTATTTTAAAAGAAAAGCATGCTTCAAGAATTTCATCCAGCAGCTGTGAAAATTTGCTACCACAAAGAAAATCTACACACTTCATTCTTCCTCAAGAAAGGACCGATTTTGGCACCATGACCGTGGTTCCATGGCAACTGCTCACCACCACAGTCCCACTCCCTCCTCTGTGCTGGATCTGGCTCTCCATCCAATCCTCTGAGTCATTTCAACACGCTAAGCCAACAGAAAAACATCAATTTTTTCCAACTGGGTTGTTTTTTTCTGTCTTTGTGCACTGACATGACAACAACAAACACTCAAGTGGGCAGGAATGTGCAGTCAGGAACAAGGCGAAAGGCCAGGACCATGACATCCTGCAGTCACGTCTGTTCTACCAGGGAACCTGCAGCTTGTGTGTTAGATTCCTACCATCTGAGATGACTCCTTCAGCCCTTCCTTTGTCCTACAATGCAGCGAAGTATCATCAAGTTGGATGAAGGACACTAGTTTATGAGGAAAGACATAGTTCTATCACTCACTCATAGTACTCCAGTGCAAAACCACATCCCTCACTTGTAGAGACACTAGAACAGTGTTGTGATGAGCTAGTACAATACACGAGCCACCACCCCTAAGGGGTTCACAATCATTTTTCACAGTATCTCTGAACATGGATATGGTGTAGTGGTTAGAGAGGATATGGTGTAGTGGTTAGAGTGATGCTAGGAGAAGGTTGGACTTGATGACCCTGGAGGTCCTTTCCAACCATAACGATTCTGTGATTCTGTGAAATGTGAGCAATATTACAGAACACATTGGCGGCAGCTTAGAGAGTTTATAGTTAAATTTGGAATGCTAATGGCACTAAGAAACCTAAAGGCTTTTGTAAGAGTTTATTAATTGCATCCAGATGCTTATCGTAAAACTACCAATCAGCCCTTTTCAGTTTAGGGGCCAAAACCATCTGCACAGACAAAAGTACACATTCAGAGAAAAGGTAGATTTATTTGGATGAAAAAGATACTATGTTCCTGACAGGATTTGTCAGAGCAGGGATAAATGCATGGTTAACAGCTTAAGCTCTGGGGATTTTTTTACAGTCAAGTGTAGAGACAGACTTCTCGTGGTGTTGTCCAGTATTATCTACTAACTTTCTTTAAAGAAAATCTCCACAGTGATCGCTACAGCACAAGAATAAGTATGGCACAGAACTCTGTGTTCCTTTAGTTTAATTTGGTTTTAAGTGTAACTGCCATATGATTCACTATCTTCATAGAATTTCTAAAAGATAAGTCACTGAAGTTTTGTTCGTGAAGGGCTCTAAAATGGGGACATCAGGTTGGAGGCCACATATAAATAGTGATTCTTACTGCAAACCTCTCTTTGTTCTGCAGGACAGTCACAGTGAAAAGCCCTGTGTTGGATTGCTTGCAGAGGCTTTGCATGACGCAAATGACCTTGGGCACCCCTGCTCCAAAAGATACCTTCAAAACGACTATTTCTTGTTCCGGCTTATACGCTCACTTTACACTAAAATAACTCCATTGTCTACAAGGGAAACACTTCATGTACAGGAAAGAGATTTGAAATCACAACATTTAATGATAGTAAGAAATACTATTCCCTGATTGAAGTCAGCATAGATTCCTAAATATTAAAAAAAAAAAAAAAAACAAAAACCAACAAACACCACCCCCCTAAACCTCCATCCAAAACCAACAGAAAAGGCTGAACAAGACTAGCAACCAACAATTTGCTGAACATCCGATTAAAATGCTAATTTTATCCTTCTTCTCTGTGTCAGTTCAGACACAATCAATACACCCTTGCCCCCAAATTATAAATATAATGCAATGTTACCCCTCATCCACTGTGTTCAGATCAGATTGCTGGAATGTTTTCTCTACCCTGTCAAAAGAAAGACTAAAAATAAGGCCTAATGTGCAATTTCTGCCTCTTAACATAGAATTGTTTAGGTTGGAAAAGACCTTTAAGACCTTCAAGTACAACCATTAGTTAACCCAGCACTGCCAAGTCCACCACTAAACCATGCCCCTCAGCACCACATCTACATGCCTTTTAAATACCTCCAGGGATGGTGACTCCCCGACCTCCCTGGTCCAGGACTTTACAACCCTTTTGGTGAAGAATTTTTTCCTAATATCCAACCTAAACCTTCCCTGGCACAACTTGCAGTCATTTCCTCCTGTCCTATTGCTTGTTACCTGGGAGAACAGATTGACCCTTATCACACTACAACCTCCTTTTAGGTAGTTGTAGACAGTTGTATACAGTGACAAGGTCTTTCCTGAGAATGAATCAAATGTATGAGCAGGTAAAGAACACATGGGAAACAGTATGTTTTTATATCAGTTCCAAATCTAACAGTAATACTAAAAATAATGTTTCGTGTATATTTACAAAAAGAAATAATACAAAACGTATTTAACAAAGCAGATAGCTTTCCATCTTGACGCTCACATAATTTGGGAAGTTCATCATAGCATAAGTATTTATTTTTACCTATTTGACATTCACGGTACTTAAGTAACAAATCAGACCAAACTAAAACCACCACTCAGTGATTTACTTGCTATTTTCTTAGTTTACTTTCTTTACCATTTTTGGAAAATTTGCTGTGAATTCTGGAAAAATAGCTCTGTCAGAGCAGACTTGGTCAGCAGCCTCACATGACGTCGAAGAGGCCAGGGAGGCCATGTGCCACTTCTCTGCTGAACAGTCAGGGTTGTTTTGGAAACTGCTAAGACAACAGCACGCTGTCCCAGTGGCAAACGTGAACTGTACTAACATGAACATGTTGCTTGCCATGCAATAGGGCAGTGGGGACAACAGCTGAACTACTGGATCTTCCACAATATTCGACAGATTATATTTGGTAGCTCAATCCTTGAGCATTGCAAAATGACAACAAAACTAAATTAAAACCTGTGTTTGATTTTTTAATAGAAAGGGGAAGACTGTGAAACAGCATTAGAGATACTCTGACATTACCTGGCTACAAAGTCCGAACCGGATGGGCCATCCACGTAACTCCTTCTGTTAGCATTCAAGCTGTGAGCAGAAGCTGCATCTTTTGCAGGTTCAGCTGCCAGAAAGAATATTATTATTCAGTTAAAATCCATAGTAGAAAAGCTGTCTGAAATAATCTGAAGCAATGATTTCCAAAGATGTAAAGAATTTTCATTGGTTCTGCTATTTAGATTAAAACCTACTTCCTTTCAGCTTTAACTCCTCCAAAGTTCACATATTGGCACAAATTAAGGGAATGGAGAATGACAAAACTGACTAGAAAAGGCAATGGAAAAAATAATAAACAAAAAACCTGAAAAAGAGTCACAAAATTAATAGCAAGCAATCCTTTTAGCAAAAATAAACCTTCTTCTGGAAGAAACTTTTCTGACAAAAAAAATCTTTTTCCCCTAGCCCTTAGACTGACTTTTCAGGTAGAAAATAGTATTTTGGTCATATCCTACATTAGTTAGCAATATTTAAAAGACTTAAGTCAGGTTTGTATGTGCTATAAAGGATATAAGTAAAAAAAGGTATAAAAGCCACAGAACTAAAAATCTCTTCCTAGCTGGAAGAGACACGGCACTATGGTACGTTCAAGTTACCACGACTCTGTAGTCATTAACAGATCTCAAGGTTTATCCAAGAGGTGCATTTTTGAATTTGAGAATTTACTGATGGAAGACGGTGACTTTGCACCGAGGTACAAAATGCAGTTTTACAATTATCTGTCTGTCCATTTTCCCCAGATTTATGTTCCTTTCCTTTGGTATCTTCTCCTCGACAATACAAGCTCTTCAGGCTAAATTCTGTTCTGGGCTCCTTATTATGTTTGTAATCTCTACATGGAAATAAAGGGATTCTAAGCTTGTTTAGGTCAGGAAAATTTACAAGTGATTACACCACAAGAATTTATTATGAGTTTTTGGTAATAGACAACAGAATCTAATTATGATTTATGAGATGAGATGAAGGTTTACATGAGGAAAGAGTACTTTGCTCCTTTTTACAGAGGGTGTACACCGCCAAATCCTGTTAACTAAAATACCACTTTATTTGTGAACACAATGGTAATCTGTACACATACATATTAAAAACATGCATATTAAAATAGACGCTCGATATAATTACCTTGGGGATGCACAACAACACGAGGTTGTACAAATGATGGCTTCACCACTTCAAACCACCAGAACAATTCCGCCATGAACACCATGTAGTTGCTCTACCAAAAAAAAAAAAAAAAAGTTAAAACACGAGCCTGTGAATAAGTCGATTAAGCAGCACCCGGGATATGCCTCTGCGTCTTACCCAGTTTACAATCTCTTCGCTACTGACTTCTTAAGACAATGAGATCAGTAAGACTGATCTGTAGCACCAATTGTCTATCACACCTAACTTTAACAGACTGTAACCCTTTGGGTTGAAATGTTTCATAATAAGCGTTTGCTCAGGCCCGATGTCTTGCAGGCAGGGCAGAGAGGTACAGGATGGATGGAAAAGATGCCTGTCAGACAGATTAGCCGTTCCCGTAAGAGCACTGAAAAGCCCATTGTTTTGCAAGGCTAGGCAATAAAGTTTTCAGAGCTTTTTAACATGAAAAGCTCTGGTACCCCTTATTTCGGTGTAGGAATTCTGAATCTGATTTAGGCTTTTGTGTCGAGCGTGTGCTTTTTGCCAATTCCACCCAAATTTACAAGTCTATAAGGCAAAACAAACCCCAGCAGCAGTATTTGTTCAATGCAGGTTAGAACGAGGTTTTAGCTCCAAAGATTCATGCACGCTTCACACATTGTTGATTTGTCTCCCTACTGTATTTTCCCAGTACACAGCTATGAAACACAGAAGTGTGGGAGCCGTCAGATTTAACACAAGGGGAAAAAACAGGTGAAAAGGAAGAAACAACTGCAGAAACAACAACAAAATCAATGGAGAGGAAAATCAGGCAGAAGGGGTAGCAACAGTCTCTGTTGCAAGCAGAAATAGTGAGAACAAAAAGACCAGATTTGTTGACTACGGAGGCTGAAGAGTTCAGAGGCCAAATGATCATGATCCTGAACTGCTACATCCATTCCATTCAGCGCTACTGAATAGCAGAAGGATCAACTGAATGTGATCAAGAAGCATCCAGGCCAGAGCTGGCTCAAGTAGGTGCACAGACTTGTGTCACCAGTCTTACCAAGTCTGATAGATAAACAATGCAAACCTCTACTTAGCCATTAAACTGGGAAGCCATAATTAAATAATATGCCTCGCTAACAATACTTATAAAAGCAAGTGTCCTTAGTCACTTTTTTCATGTCATTAACACTAAATAATTTCAAATATCTGGTTTCTTTTCTCCACTTTACGTTATTTTCATTTGACATTTCATGCAGCTTAAAATGGGAAAACATAAATTAACAAACTTACTGTTTAATTTTTACACACCATCAACAACATTAAGAGCACTTGCAGCTTATCAACTAATGTTGAAACCCAGAAATATATTTTTTAAATAAAGGTTTCTTAATATTCGGTCCGATAAAACTTTCTGTACTTGTGAAAATAAGCATTTTCACACTAAACTAGCAGATGCTGTCTCGCTTTTTATTTTTCTTGATAATGAAATTAAGTGAAAACAGTCTCTCAGGGAAAGTGGGAATTTATTTAATATTTTTTTGTTTCAGAGAAGAGTTTCAAAGGAAAGCAATGTCTCTTCTGAGTTCTGGGGTAACAAAGAAATCAGACTTAGTAAAAGAGCAAACAATTACCTAATTTTGTTTTGGGTTCTTTTAAACAAAAATAGGCAAAAATCTGATTATACATAAAGGATGTTAACTGAGTACATCGTGTTAGATGGTATGGGACAGAATTCTTAAGCCTGTTCACAATAACTCACAGCTTGCCCTGGTATTCTCTACTTGCTTTGGCTTCTGCCAGTGCCAAACTGTTGTGGGAAACAGGATAGAGTGCCAGGTGAGCCTTTGGTTTGATCAATGACAGCTCTTACTTCATATTTGAGAATGGAGTTGGCTTCTATATTTTCTATATGACTGAAGATGATCATCAGTATAGACTTTGCTTTTACAGATCTCAATAGAGCCGTCTTTATACACATGAAACATCCTCTTTAGCAGAGTGTGGGGCATTTTTCTGAGTTCCAGCCCTTTGCTGGCAATAAGGCCTTCCTTTATCTCCAAGAAAACCTTGCTGCAGATTAAGAATTACATTTGGGGTCCTTCAATAAATAGTTCACTCATTCAACTTCACAGAACTCTGTAGGAAAGGCACACACATAGATACACATACATATACACTTTTCTGAAGGATTTTACAAGAATGTGAGGGATTTGGCTAACAAACTGCAGCTAACAAACTGCAGAGTTATGAAAGTATAGCAAATGATTTAACCAGCAGTCCTTTAACAAAATCAGACAAATTCTGATAAAGTAAAACCAGGGTACACAGTTCCTACTTTAACTTTTTTCTTAATCCAATGAAAAAAATTTTCTGGCTGACTCAGGCATATATGGCTGCGAAGTCTGTAAGTCTTCTGCTGTCAATTTACCAACTAGAGGAGGAAAATCTAAGCAGGAAGACGAAGCTTCTTCTGATCGAGTCGGAAAGAGAAGAAAACTGCTTTGTGTTCTGTGATTAACTTTCCACTGCATAGCTACATCAATAGGCAAGACTGCTCACATTCAATCTGTAATTGTGCATTTGAGCACACCTACAGAGGATGTACTCAAATTAAAACTTGTATCCAGACTGTGTAAGACTTCCATTTCAGACTTCTTTTGACAGCTTCACTATGTTTTCAGTCCTTCAAATGTCAAACTCCATCATTGCATTAATCTTGCTGTCTTAAAAATGTATACCTCAAATCTTACAGTGTGAGCAAATGTTTAACAAGAATTCTAAACAAATTGCCATTTTATTCCCAAAAAAGACCAGAGGCATTAGGGGTAATAATATATTTTAAAAATAAAAATTTGAAAAATTTACAACAGCAATGTTTATAATAAATGAGATAACCTCAATTATGTACTATAAATTTGAAAGTATAATTTAAATTATCTGTTTGATATCTGATTGATTGAATCTTCTGATTCAGATGTATTTTTCCTGAATAGTTCTAATGTAGATAAGCCTTTTCTCCAATGGGATACTCTTAGACTGCAAGCTGCTCATACACTTTAGGATTTGGTAAAAGGATCAGCCAGATGTTGCCAGAGTTATTACATACAAGCTATAAATAGACTAGGAAAAACCCCATCTCTGCTTATTCAGCACAACAGAACTGAATAAAGACACGTCCATAGCAAAATCTTTTCCATTCAAAGAATATGTTAAGCACAGCATTTTGGTATCACACACTGATTTCACTAGGAAGCAATTTACGTAAAGAAAAAAATATCAGACAAAATAGGATTTTTAATACTACAATTTCTAAATAGAACAAATCCTACAATTTTTCTTTAAATATTTCTCCCTCCCCTTGCCCCTCCTCAAACTTTTAACATTTTAAACTTTTTTCTTCCACTACAAAAATAAATTATAAAAAGTTCTAATCATGGCTTTGCTCCCATGTTAAACAATGTTCTATTTAAATACACCAATATGTTTATGTTGAAATGCTGCATTTAATAGTGTGACTATTTTATGAATGACTCAGATATTCCTTCTGAGAATATCTTCTGTGCAGTCCTGAGCTACTGCCAGACAGTTTGTTTAGCCAAAATCACCAAAGCAGTAGTTACTAAAGTAACGATGAAGCTGTTGGCTGCCCAGCCCACTTAGAACTGAGGCCACTTTACATGTTTGTTGGTAAAACAGCATGATGGAAACAGCATTTTCTCACACGTTATTTCTGGTCAGAAAGGGATGTTAATAATAACAATCAAAGGGGAAGCCTGATCATCAGTAAATTTTTTGGAAAAACTAACTGTGGGTAATCCTGCTACCCAGGACTAGAAAGGACGTAGATATTATTTCCACAGATTTTGCCTTGATTATGCTGACAGAAGTTCTAATAGCTCATCACGATTATGGCATGCACTTCTATACAAAAACACTCCGAAGCGTAACAGTATTAAAAATACCGGCTCTGAGTAGTTCAGACTGGCTCAACACCCAACAGCAGATGGCAGACTTGCAGCTTCGTAGATGCTTTCATTGCCTAAACATTCTGATTTAATTTTTTCCATTTGATATTTGCAGACTGTTCATTAGCTGCACGTAGTCAGTTGTACCACTGGTTACCTTTTACCCATTGCATCTTCTGGCATTGTACAACAAAAATCCTTCTGTTTAACAGATTTTGGAAGATTGCCTTTTGGAAAAAAAAAATTCCCATATTCTGAGTATAAGATCTAATGTCATTACTTGCTTCTGTTTCAAAGGAAGATATAAGCTAGTTTTTTTTCATATAATTTTATATAAAATAAATTTTCTTTAATATCTCTATTCCCCCTCCACGATTTCAAAATCATTATTAATTTTAAAATCAAATTCGCTAACAGAAATAGTATATCTAATCTTAAATTATATCCTTATAATATATGTTTTAGATTTGCATATTTATAGAATAATAATACTAGGTCATATATACAAACTATGCAAAAAATTTGTAATCAGGCTTGAATCCAATAAAATTGAATGCAAAAGCAACCACAGAGGCTTTAAAGAATTTTCTCAAAACGAACAAAAATACACTGCAAATTTTATATCACAATGCATATTAAAATCTCTGTTCAGTAGGCCAAGAAAGTAAGTTACCTCAAATGCAAATCATAGTTTGTATGTTATAAAAGTGCCAACATAAATGCATCAGGACTGGAGAAAACTGGAGTGCTTCAAACTCGCTGGAGAAGGCCAAATTACAGTTCTCTGTATGATCAGTTTGTCATATCTCCTGCTACAGGTTAATAAATGCCACAGCAACTCAAGTTGAAAACTCCAGTATGTCTAGTTCCAGACCAGAACAAAGAAGTGGGAAAACTGGCCGATTAACATCAGTGAAAGCAAACCATGCTGCTTCCCTTTAAATAACGAGTCCCTCTCAGGAGAGAAATCTTCTCTTGAAGAATTGCTCCCTGGTTGAATCTTCCTTTTCATTCCTGATCCCAAATCCTTTTAAACCAGCCAGATGGGAATCAAATCCCTGGACCGGCCCCCACCATATGTACCTAACTGCCTCACCAAACACAGCCAGCTGCTCTCCCAGGTCCTCAGGGAATCCATGTGCATGCTTACAAGGACTCTAATTGCAAATTCAGGTTTGGGTTAGCAGGCTGATTGGCAGTGCCTTTTTTTTTTTGAGACTGGAGGGAAAGCTGTACAACACGTGTGGGCATCAGGTAGCCTTTAATTTCTAGGATTTATCTGTGTGCCGTATTTGAACGCTATTTTTCACATCTCCGAGGGCATGGTGCTTACCTTGTTTGCAAAGTCATCATCAACATTACATCAGAA
The DNA here is from genome assembly GCA_013400335.1 of Eurystomus gularis. NCBI lineage: Eukaryota > Metazoa > Chordata > Aves > Coraciiformes > Coraciidae > Eurystomus > Eurystomus gularis. Next base: position 105,865 of record VZZY01018349.1, read on the forward strand.
AGTGCAAGTACTCAAAACTGCTCAAGTACTGCAATAAATCTTTTTAGTATAAAACAACCCTTTAGATATCGTATTCTCCTGTTTAATTTAGCAGTGGAACAACAACAACAAGTTCGGAACCACCCTCTCCATCTGGCCTACTGGGCTTTTGACAGGGCAAATGTTTGTTCTGTCTGCTCTGGTTAGTAACTAAGTGCAAAAATAAGGTACCTATTCCGTGTGCTTCGTTGTGATTCTGCACAGTTTAGAGTCTGGCTCACATTTAGGTCAGAGGAACGCCCTTCCCAGGCAAAAGACAGCAACCATCTCTTGGATTTGCTTCATTTCACATTCAGAAAGCTTTCATTCTGAATAAACGTGCCTTTTGCATGAGTCTGGGTGAACAGACTCTACAGTTACCACAAAACAGCAGCCGAAGTATCTATGCTGAGGGCAGTACATAACAGTCTCCCAGGAAGCGAGAGGTTGCAGAGACTTGTGGCCCTGTTGGATCCCCAAGAACCGACACACTCAGAACAGCACAACTTGGCCACATGTGAACAAGGCCATCAGCACATGTTAGAGTCAACAACAGCTTGTATAACCCTAACCACTGTTATATTCAGACCAAGAGTACACGACTGTATATATATATATATACACACCTCAAGAGACAAGTGAGCCCCTTGAAAGACTTTGTGGACACTTTCCCAAAAGCCACTGGTGGGCCAGTATGAATCCCTACTTCTGGGAGGCCACAGAGTTGGCCTCCAACCCAGTAAAAATGATTTTTTGTGTGTGTGTGTGAACTGTGTGAGCAAATGAACGCAATGTGCGAGCAGTGATCTCTTATTTATGATAGATTAATTCAGTTAATAATAGCAGTTGAATTAATAAAAGGTATTCCGACACTGGTTGTGAACTGTGTCTCACCCTGACTCAACCAATGAAAAGGGAATGTACAACAATACGTGTAGATTAAATTAGTAACACAAGTTTAGGATGACTTTGTGTCTTTTTTGAAAGCCACACAGTTTTGAAGGCTCAGATAAAGTAACACTTACAAAATACAATGATTAACTGTGTGTCAATTGATTCAATGCCAAGTTCTTATGTGAGCTCTCAAGTCATGGCAAACATCAAACGATTCAAGGCTGTCTGTCAGTACCTTCTTTGACAGTTAACCTCATAAATGGTTACCTCATAGGGTTCAGACCTTGTTCTTATGTCTGAACCCTATGGTCCTACTAGAATAAACTGGCAGAGAATGATCTAAAAATACGAAGAATATAATCAAACACAACCAAAAAATCTAGTTTTCCTCTTTTAGAAACACTTTCCACATATATCTCACGTAGCAAATTGAACATGTGAGATGCATTTTCTCCCTTTCTATTCAGGCACTATACAGGTCTTTTACAACATCCTTTCAGGGATCGTACATTCCAGAAGACCTTTATTCAGGCCACAAACACTGTGCATTGACTATCACATTGCAGTGCTAAACAACTGTTGGGCCAAAGCAATGAAGAATTCTTTACTGTTCTGAAGGGTGGTTTCTGCTTCCTGTGATGGCACTTCATGCAAGATCTTCTATTTCTACAAACTTGTTCTTTGGATAGGCAGAACATGTGTGTGTCAAGACACAATAAAACAGCTCTTCTAGTTCTAATTTCCCAGATATAGGTGAAGAACAGGATACTTTAAAAAAATCCTGTCTCAGGATGAAACTGCGTACAGCATAAGGGAAGAGGGAGGATCAGGGCAAAAAAGCAACCTGCACAACTAAAGAGCCAAGATTTTCTATTCTTTCCACCTGTTAAATATGCGGGGAGGATTCAAAAAGTATTGTTATAATTTTTATGTAATCTCTCTCTACTTGTGTTTGCCAGTCTCAAAGGAAAACAACCAGGAACCAGTATGGTCCCTTGGTGGTGCCTCAAGCATCCACGGAATGTATTCAAGTTTTTTTTTTTTCTTTAATATCAGTAACCCAGCCTTAGTAAACATCTTATGAAGAACTTCACAAATACATATTTTTTAGAGGAGGAGAAAGGGGCAAGTGGGGAGCAACAAAACTTACTTTCTGCCTCATTTGATTATGACACATTAAAGCTGTCCAGAAATCCAGAGAAAGCCCATTTCTCCTCTGTGCTAAAAGAGAACTAAGCCAAGAGTTTAGCCTGTTGCAAAATCTGAGAGCCTGTATCTAAGACTCTGGATGCTTGTTAAGTGAAGTTTTAAATTAAAAGTGAAGTTTTAAATTAATCTGACCTTCTTACTGCGCATTTTGATGGGAAAGCCAAAAACAGGAACAATCACCTTCATCAAGTCCTGCACTAAATTTCTGTATCCTATCCTATCTACAACCTACCTTGATTTAATGTAACAGGGCAGTGCAGCGTGCCCAGTAAAGAATGCAAGGTATGCGCCTGGGGCTGGATCACTTTGAAAGAGGCTCTGCTCCCTTCCTTCTCCATGACCAGCACGAAGTCAGGATCACTAGTGTAGTTTCTAGGGCAACACAAGGCACCGCACTGTCATTCCAAAAAACTCAGCTGTAATATTTTTTTTTTCTTGAGGTTTTTTTCCAGTAACAAATCAGCAATTTGGTTCTTTTATCCTTTCTGTCACCAGTAACAGGCTTTTAACCAAAAGCATAATGCCACCTACTGGGCACTGACTCACCCTGAAAACAAACAAATTTCTGCAGATTAACAAGAACACCTGAAACAAAGACACATGCTTCTAGAAATCCTAAAACTGGATACTATACAAACTTTTAGGCTGAGATAAAGGTGACTTCTACTAACCAGTTTAATTCAATGTATAGTATTCAAAATATCCATTTACAATACAAGTTTTTTCAAAGTGAAAATAAAATTCTTTGAAGAATATGTACATTTATTAAAACACTCTAATCAGATGCACTGGAAAACTAAGAAAGAGCTCCTTCAACTCTGCATTTATTTTGAAATTAATTCTTAACACTGGAAAATAGAGTTTATAGTACTAGCCAAAGTTTCCATGCCAAGTTTTAGAAGAAAAACTTGGCAGCCTTTCTTTGTAGCATTTACATCTAAATGATGATCCACACCACAGCAACTTGTAGAAACATGATCACAAAAGGACTTTCTCTGTTCTAGAAATACTCTAAATCTTTTAAAGAACTCTAAATTCCCTCTAAAAACAGTGTTCAGAAACAGCAAGATTACTGAGTCTGAAGAATTTTAAAAGTGTAAAGCCTGATATATTGGGATACTAACAAAATACTTAATATAGTTACTTTTTAAAAACTGAATCTCCATAGTGCATACTGGCTTGAGAAGTAATTCAAACCATTACTATTAAAAGGTGGTATTAATTGTCACCAATGAAACAGAAGAATAATGAATTCCGTTTATTCCATGTATCTGTAGGCAGAGAGAACCAATTAAAACACAGTGAAGGAGTCCTACTCAAGATCATCACATATGGTTGTGGGACCATATGTTGGGAAACCACAGACAAGAGAGACTGCAATGCAGCAGCCTTTTTGGAAGTATGTAGGTAGATTACTGTATCTGAAATTTTAAAATACCAAAAGCTGACTGAAAGCAGTCACTATGCAACTTTGCAAACACAAAGTAAAACAGCAACAGCTAAGTAGTCTAGACACAAGTCCTACTGCCCTTACGCACCCTGGCAGCTCATTTCATATTTGCAAAGGATGGGGTTCAACCCTACAGGAGACAACAAAGCTGTATTCAAGCTCTGGCCTCGGTGACTCGGCTGGTGAGATTGCTATAAAGATCATAAAAGCAGTGAAATGACCCAGATATTTAGAAACCAATTACATCCCATCTGCAGTGGATATGCTGACTCCATCAAAATAATAATTCATTCCCTAAAGGCAGGCCAATAAGAATCTTAAGCAAATGAAGAGTGTTTTATGCAGAAGAAAGTATTAGCAAAACATAAGAGTGAAAAAATAAGTTGCAATTAGGCAAGAAATAATTGAATTACTCCTTGTCTTTCCACACAGGCTTAATAAATGGTAGAACTTTTTTTTCTAAAAGGGAAAAATCTTAGAATGGCTGACAACGCTTAATTGCTTTATCAAACAACTGTATTAAGGCTGAGAAAAATGGGTATGTTCAGCCTTGAGAAGAGAAGGCTTAGGGGAGACCTAATTGCAACGTACCAGTACTTGAAGGGTGGCTACCAAGAGGAAGGAGACTCCCTTTTTACAAGGAGTTACATGGAAAATACAAAACTCCGATTGGAGTCTAGAAGAACGTTTTTACAATGAGAACAACTGAGCATTGGAACAGTCTCCCAAGGGAAGTGGTGGATTCCCCTACATTAGACAGTTTCAAGACTCATCTTTGACGGGCTGCTGGTCCATCTCAAACTACACTTAAGGTTGGACAAGATGACCCTTGAGGTCCCTTCCAACCTGGCATTCTATGAACTGATGTATTAGTTGGAACTGCATTCCTGCTTGTGTTCTGGGTATAAAAGCATTCGATTATTCAATGAAATTAACTCAGAAATTTACACTGTTACAAAAGTGAAGAACTGTTATGGTTAAAAAAACATAAAATTGTGTACACAGAAATCAGTAAGAAGAGTGAGCAATAATTCCACGAAAAAATCTTCCGCATTTTGTCCTTTTGTTAAAACCTTAATAAATGCAGATCACTATTACCTTTTAACAGAAATATCACAGATTACACGCTTGAACTAACAATTAACTAGTAAAAAAGAAGATGAAGCGTGAAACAGTTTTGCAAAAATCAAAGTGCTTCTTCAAAAATACTTTGAAATTTCTAGAACAACATAACTGCCAAAAGAAGGTGGTTTTCCATGCTGCTGGAATGTGTGTTGGATGCGATACCACAAGAGAGGCAACACGCTTTTCCATATAGCCATCTAGTAGCAGAGCAAACAAGACTAAATACGTCATTAGCAAAACAGTTCTGTGGCCACCGCTTGCATTTTTTATTTCTTTTTTTTTTTTACCTTTATTGAAGAAGCTGCATAGAGCATATCCTCAAGACTGAAATGGCAACACTGGTTAAGGTATTCCTGACAAAATTCTTGAATCAATTGTAGATTATACAGGCTGTCAGCCAAAGACATTGTTTCTTTCAAACAAATATCTAAAAAGGAAGAATAGAAGGAAAGATTAAATATAGTTACAAATTTGCAAAAAAATGCTTTTTGCTTTGCTTATGACCGCCTCTCAGAAAATTAAGTAGCAATAATAACTTCCTGGAAAAAAAGGCAGACCCTGTAAAAAGAAGGATTGAATGAAAGAAAGTTAAATATACTTTCAAAGCATGCATCAAATTTTATTTCTAAAGCAACAGTGTATGACAGAGCCCCACATAAGTTTCAAATTACTTAGAATAAAAAGTTTCTCCAGACAAGGAATCTGTTTTGTGGGTAGCAGGATAAGGATTCCCATCCTGAGGAAATCAGACATATTCCACTATCCCAACCCTACAGATGATGATCAATGGAAAAAAATGTTTGACTAAACTGACTGAAATGGGATCTAGTAACGCAAAATGTGAAGTCATGCATTTGAATCTAATAAAAATCTAACGTGATTCACTACTTGAAAGTTGTAAAGGAGTAGGAAGGTACCATGTATTAACCAATGTAAAGAAGTTAATGAGCTTTCAGCATCATACAGCTATGAAAAGAAGCAAACATGATGCTAAAATGTATCAGAAAATTTATTTCCAGTAGTGACAGAGGAGCACTGTATAAAACATACAAGATGCCAGTCTGGATTTCATATTCAAGAAAGATGAACCAGAACTGGACTAGTTGCAGAGGAAGACTATTGAGGATAATAAGGAGAATGGAAATCCACTTCAGAAGGGGAGACTGAAAAGCCTGGGCAAAATGAGAGAAAGAAAATGTATCAAAAAGGTAGACATTGGATTGGGAGATGCTATTCAAAGCAGAGGGCATTGCTGGAAGAGCAACACAGGCACATAGGCTACAACCACATTTAGGTAGAAAACCAGAATAGGATTTAAGACCATGTGAAAAATAGAGCTCTGCAACAGTGGGTAAGAAGAGTACAGATTTTAAAGAGCTATACAGGGTTAAGAGAGAACATGATAAATTCATGAAAGGGATTATATAGCTTCATACAATAGCCAATTTCTTGACTCACTGACATAGGGAGTCCTTTCTAGTTCTGTACTCCTTGAAGGAAACCTAGATTTGAAAGTTAAATAAAGTCTTAATGAGAAGAAACAATCTACTTCAGACTACAGAGAACTTCAGATTAATATTTTTCTTTTTTGTTAATGCATTTTTGCATATGTGTTTTTGTTACCTGCCCTCCTCAGTTCTAATGCAGAGCCAAATCTCAGTGAAATTTAACATGCACTAAAACTGTGTTATTTAAATGCAGGGAAGATGGGCAAAGTCTTTTTCAAGTGATTCTAGTTGCTTCAGAGTACCTTTAAATTTACTTCTGAGACAATGACACGCACATTTATGTATCTTTAGGGAAGATGTCAGGACATCTAACAAGAACACTAAAACTAAAGTGCCAAAGATGGCACGTGCCTTGTCTTGTTTAACGTCAGATGCTGGAGGAATCTGCTGGTAAGTACATATGTGGCCATCCAAGGTATACAAGACCTTTCAGACATTAGTATTTTCAGCCATGCTAAAGCAGCAAGAAGGAACTAGGTGTTACCCAAATCAACACTACTCAAATTTTAACTCTTCCTTAATTGCGTACAATAGTATGTATTTGGCTGCAACATTTAAGCTAATATAAAGCTGTATTTTTCAAAAATCAGAAGCTGAAAGAATGGTGAATGCATGCATCTTAGTGCCTTTCATCTTCAACGCCTACTGTGCTGGAAGCTTCCTGTAAAATAGTTCCAGATTTCAGTCCTTAGCAAGCTTTTTACCCTTGTTCGTATTCCTGGATCTCTCAGGATGGTTCTATATATGTGTTCCCACGACATCAAAGGTATCACAGACAGAACACAGGCGGGAAATGATGGGTGTTAGCTGCCAAGACATTTTACAACTACATGAGGCGTTTAGTTGCCAAAAGGAAGATACAACTTTAACCAGGCCACTGAGCAAAAGAACAAGATGAAGCTGCTTATCAGCTACTGAGATAATTGCTATTATAGAACAGCATGACACCAAAACATTCTAGACTACATATTTTTGTTTACTCTATAAATTATATAGGTAACTATCAGGTGAATAGTTACACAGAATACAGAGCAACTATTTGCCAGTGCAGCTATGCAGGGCTTGACTAACCTCTTCCATGTTTTACACCTGTAACTGCTCAGGTTCACATGAAAGCACTTATGCATCTTCATGAATAAGAGTTTTCCAGGTAGTTTGAAGTTTCATAACATAAAGGCAAATATGTTGCCACAGTCAGATCCAGAATAATATATCTTTGTATGTTTATATTAGCATGATCACAAAAGCATGCACAACATGGTAGAAGACCTTGGTTCCTTTTAAGTGTAAAAATAAATAGGTACAAAGTTAATATTAAACCACACTCTTGCGTATCATACTTAAGCACCTTCCTTCACATATTTATCAAACAGACATTTAAACTTTCATGGATATATGTTTACAAGCTGAGAGACACAATAGACATACCCTCCAGTTTAACGATATCTGGACAGTAGAAGTGGATCAAGGCTGCTAAAGCACAACCATCTGTGCCATCTTTCAGCAGATTCTCCACCAATGGAATGCAGGGCAGCTGTTTAAGCAATGTTTGCTCCTTCCTGTAACGAGCCTACAATATAGGATGAAGAAATTTAAAGAGATAAAGGCTCTGAAACAGACGAAGAAACAGATTCTTACTGTAGGTTTTACACCCTGTTAGATAAATAGCTGAATATTCTCAGTGTTAAATTTCTTAAAACTATTCACGTTATGCCCCATTTTAAATGGCCTAAGATAATATCTAAGAAGAATTCTAATGCTACAATGCTAACATTGAGCCTTTCCTTCAAAAGTATCAGATTTTGATGATCTCTGTATAGCACGATGAATTAAATAACATATACCTTAATTAACATTCCACACTCATTGTTACACAATAATAAACGAACTGTGTGAAAACACAGTGAGACAAATCCTTAGCTTAGGTGTAAAACTTCAGTTTACTGGCAAGTCAAATGACTCTGGGAAGTTACCACACCTAAGAACCTTGCCCCAAATCTCATTCACGTAACTGACTTAATGACAAATTAAGAAACAAAGAAATCCGCATTTGATCAATTCCCTTTTTATTATTAGCATGTGTCACTAGACCAGTTGTGAAGATAGAAGAGCAGTAATGGCCAAGTGTTGTGACTGTGCAGTGGCCCAGTTAGGAGAGGAAACATTCTGAAAAACAACTTGGTGTATAAAGAGATCATTAGTTCAGAATATAGGATTGCATTTATCTGCAGTGAATGTATTTTTCATGGTAGGTTGTTTGGTTTCTTTTTTTGGTGGGGAGAGAAGGGAGCTTAAAAAAAAAAAAAAGGCATTAATCATTCTTAGTTTCTTTTCACTTCTTCCTGGGAAAACAAATGGAGGTGGAAGAAAGTGATATAAGTGTTAATTTCTTAATATTCTTTACTAACACTTATTTTTAAAACAGTACCAAAGGATTACTTCTCTATACATGCCACAGAACTACTTATAATGCCAAGAGTCTTTGAGTTAATTTTATGCTATTTTCATTCATCTCTACACACTAAACTGGACATCACCCTGTAGGGACTCCAAGAAGTCTTTGTGGATGTTACTCTTCTCAGCAAAGGTGAAGCTGACAGTTCCTATCTCCTGCTCTCCACCTTTTGGCCATGCTGGAGCAACTGCTGATGGGGCTGCATGGTAAAATCATTGATCCAGCTACCACATCTCTCTGCTCCTTTGTTTCTGCAGTAAATGAGTGGGCAGGCCTAGAGGGTTTATGGGTGGAGTGGGAATTGTTTAAACTAGCGTTGCTGGCAAAAGAAGTCTGTGGAACCACAGACTAACCCTGACGGGTATACTTACTGCCACTGGATTTCTGTCAAGGATCACATAGGATTATCTTTAGTGAATGTCAGTGTCCTCTAACTGGCCCAGGAAGTACATGTCTAAATTGGCAACAGCAGATATATCATTTCTAGAAAAATAAAGGGCTTGTATTTGGCCCTGAGAACTTATACTTTAACCAATTAGTAGTTGAAAAAATCTGAAGAGCTAGCTTTCATTTCATATTTGAACTGTCCTGGTAGGTGTGTGTCAAGCATGGGATTTATTAGCTAACACCAAACAAAACCATGTTAATGTTTCATGCATTATTAGTATTCTTTTCCCAATGTTAGTAATTCTCCCAAGTATTTCTAATGAAATAGGCCAATTGTGCTTGCAGCAAAAGTTTGGTTTTTTTCACTTTGTGGCAATCCAATGACTCACTATGATGAAAATCCTGTATGTTTCCAATACCATGATAATATGTCCATGTACTGCCTCCTAAAAATGACTGATATTAAGTTTATGACATATTACATATTACAATTTAATTAAAGATAAAATATACAGGATACAGATGGACTCAACATCATAGTCCATTAAGCTCTGTGTAATTTATATATTCTTCTAAATAGCATCTTCTTAATGGAGTGTTAAAAAATATTTGAAATTGATAATACAGTTAATCTTGTGAAGAAGTCTGTCACTTTAATGATGCTTTCACTGGTCTTAGGAACAGTGCGCACAGATGCTGGAAACTCTCCTACCAGTGGACCTAGAAAGAGGACTTAATTCATTCTAGAGAGGATGCCAAGCACATGACTTCAGGAAAAATATGCTTCTACAAGTTGATATGCTAGGATCATTAAGGTATAACAGGCATTGTGCTTCAATTTAGTTGAAAAGCTAAAAGAAATTATACTGAAAAATATAAGACACTGGTCATGGCACTGCATTTTCAATAAACTTCCATTTGAAGCAACTCTCTGTGTCAGTTGCAATGCTTGCTATTAAATACGGATTCAATAATGCCAAAGATAAACCTCTACATTGATTATAAAGCTCTAGTGCTAATCTAAACATAAATACTAATACAAGCATCTTGGTTTTGAGATCCTCAAGCAGCCTGACTTAGCATCTTTGAGCTTATTCCAGTTAAATCTAGGTATAGACACTTGCATATAAACAAGGTCAGCTAAAGATGAACCAACAGCACACCAGCTGCTCTAACACAGTTAGTTACTCTAACTGCTCATGTGTATTCTGTGTTAATCATTAATAATGAATGCTCTCATGCATTTACCACATAGTACATAACATGTTATAAATTTACTTCTCAGAGTAAGTTTTCAGCTGCCTTTATGCTCAGGAATATCTAACTCACTATGAAACACGTGCTTTACGTTAAGGGAAGAGACCAGAGGACTGAACTGTTAGAGCAGCTTGAGCCACTGCCCCCCTACTATGTTACCAGCAGCACTTGGGTTTCAGCTGCACCTCTGCTAAACTAACAAGCTCAAACTCATATAAATACCACTAGTTCAAGCTGTTTATGGGCAACCGGCAAGCAAACCGGAGTTAGCTTTTCAACAGATCAAATATTTTATATTTTAATATCATTTTTGGGCAAGGGAAGAGAGTAATTAGTAATTAGGCAAAAATAGAAGAAAAACATATTCTGGAACTGCTTTGAAGTAGCCATCTTATTTTGTAGAAATAAGACCAAAAAGTGCTTAAATTTCTGATCACAGTCTTTTTTTTTCTTTCAGTATTCCCTCCATCTTATTACACTTAATTCCAAAACAAAATTAAAGGACCCTACTGCAAGGAGCAGTGTATTTGTGAATGTCACAAGTGTAATAGAAAGCACTACAGAGAAATTGCCCCTATAGCACAACCTGCTAGGAATTCGAATACTGAGAAGTTTGCTTAAGACAGTACTTTTAAACTGGCTTTTTAGTCATCAAGTCATTTCTGTTGTTGCCTACATACAACTGCCTTGTTATTTTTCATTCCCTTTTTCTAAGTATGAACAATCTTTTACTAGTTATGACAACAAGTACCTGAGGGACTGCTAGATTAGTTATTTGGTAACCCTTAAATCAAAGATAGATGAGAACTAATCTCTGGAATTCAGATCAGAAGTATGCAATTCTGCATCTACCTAAAGAGCTGTTTATTTCGTTTCCAGTCAAATCAGTTGTAGAATAAACACTCTGAATGCGTTTCAGGGATGGATTACTATATGATAGAAGAAAGCAATTATAACCTCAAGGTGACACAGCACAGAGAAAACAAACTTCATTATTTACTGCAGACTTTTATTGCTTTTAGTGAAGTGATAGTCTCACTAAAAGTAGACTGCTTTAGGTTACTTTGTGTGGGGCGAGATTAACAGCAGTCTTAAATCGTATGAAAAATTAAAGAATTCTAGACAGTATAATAGTTACATATTGTTAAAATAAGTAAGAAAATTTCAAATTCCATGTGGCATCAACAATTAAAAACTATTTTTGCAAATGTCTTTTTAAAAGAGAACCTGTATCAAATAACATGTTTACTGACAGCTTGTGAAAAAGTAGTTCGCAAAAAATCCTGATTATTTGACATTAGCTAATAACAGGTAGCACTGTCTTATACAAACCCATAGAGAACTTGGCTGCTTGAAAAGTAATTCCTTGTCCAGCATATCTTACATTTATTTTGAACAGATAACCTTGCAAAATGAGCTTCTGTATTATGCACACCTTTGCAGCGCAATCTCTTATAAAATTATCTTGCAGAGATAAATGAAATGAATGATTAGACCAGCATGACATGGACAAAGCCATTCCCAAAATAAGCTATTTGATCAAAGTGAAGCAGTTGGGCAAACTTACAGGAACCAGTTTCCAAAACCATTTGGTAGGAGACTTCAGAGGAAGCAGTAGGAAAAAAGAATAAAAGCAAAAAGCAAGGAAAAAAAAAGGAACAATTTATCAGATTTCATACATTACTTTTACAAAGCAATTTTCTTCAATATTCTCAGTTTTATATAACAGTGAATTGCAATTTAAGAGTGAGCATTAGTGCACTGTAAACTCTGCATACTGAACTAATTAGCAGAAATAACACTAGAGATATATGTCTGCAGTCTTTGTAGATCAACATTGTAATTTTCGCACATGAACAGATAAGATTGTCAGATCAACATGGTTTTATTTAATGCTTTCACACATCTAATTGTACCCTACATATGCAATCTGACTGAAGAATTCATTTGAGACTTGAAGTCATGATATCACAAGTATCAAAATGAACTCCAGCAGCACATATGGGGAAGCAGGGAAGCTAAAGCAATGACAAAAGGTATAAACACACTGTAGTACGGTACAACCAACTGCAGTGAAGTTTGCATTAGTTACTTCAAGCCAAACAGTTATGTTTATAATGTTTAACAGTATTTTTAAACAATTATACAACGGTTTTCAGAACAAGAGATGCAGGCAGTTATATTTTTGCAATGACAAATCACATTAGCATCAGCTGCATGATGTGCAATGACCTGAAATGTAGATGGAGTTTCGGCTACTGGCAGAGAGATGATCAGTACTGGTACATACAATTCTAAACTCACACGTGATGAAAAAATACAACATGTAATTATAAAGAAAAAAGCTTTACAAATAAAAAATTTGACCTAAAAGCTTAATCCTAAGAACACTGAAGTCAATTATTTTTTTCCATAAATCTATACACTAGTCTGGCATAATACTTCTACTATTAAGAAAAAAACATTGTGTAGCTGAATTATAATTACACACAGAATAACTTCCCCACTCTTCTGATTTCACTGCAGAAATTAAATTTTAAAAAACCAAACCAAAACAGAATCCTCCCCAAAAAAAACCCACCACAAAACAAACAAACCAAAAGGACAAAACAGTCTCTCAGGTTGAGGGCTTACAGTTTTACAAGATTGTTTAATCCCTCCTAACAAAAGTTTTAAGCATGACTTTAATAAATTTAACTCGGCATAAATTCATCCCATGGTCATGCCCTTCATTCAATACTTGTTTCTACCATCTTCCTTGCATCATCATTTGTGTTCATGCAGCTGTGCATTAATTGCATCACTTGGATCAAGAAGCTGATCCTGCCGCAAACTTTTCTTCTTGAGAGGTTAGCTTTTGCTAGCAGTGTGGATTTATGACACATTAAATTGAAAGTGGAACTATGGTGTTAGTGTTTTACCTTCACGCAAGAAGTTGCACTGTTTAAACTGATTTTAAAAAACATTTAAAGATTTCAGGTCTTTGGATGAATACTCTTACATTGGTTTCTCTCATAGGATTTGCATTGATTCGGCTTAAATCTGTTACGATTGCTTCGGTCAAAATCAAAAAACAGATGGAAAATAACACGCTTTTGAGAAAGTTTCGACTACACTGAAAAATCAATAGTTTAACCAGTGCAACCCCACATTCACTACATATTATTCAATGGAAGCCTGAAAACCAAAGCTATTCGCTACAAAACTTGAAATCCTAATTCTGAAAGAAGATGCAGAGACTCTACCAGAAAAAGGCGAGGTTACCACAAATCACCGGCTGATCAAGATCCACAGAGGACTACCTGGAACTAAAAATCATACACACTCCTTCCTCTCTTATCTTCTACAGGAAGCTAGCAGCAGAAGAAAGTGAAGGAAAACAAAAGTAATCTCATAATCTGTTAATACTGTTTTTCTCTATCCAGAAATAGAAAATAGGGCTCTCGTATCAGTTGTATCACTTATCAATCTGTGTATATCATGCTTACAATCTTTAGAAATCTAGAGATTTACTGTTTACTACTAAACGGTTCACCATAGATTTGTAACAGGATCGTAAGGCACTAATTTCGCAGGCTTGAGGATTACACTGAAATTATTTTTCACAACTGAAATTTGTGAATTTATCACAGCAGGAAATTATAAATTAATTTAAAAGTCTAGAAGATGAAACAAAGTTAATGAGTAAGTACACAACTTTGCTGCTGCTTGGCCAGAAATTAAAACTAAAGAAAAGCTTTCCCTAATTACTCGAATGATCTATTCTTCCCATGTTTGTTTGGCCATCTCTCTAAATCAGCAGAATTGCTGATTTATATTTAGTTCAGGTTCAAAATTTGACTACACCTTAGAAACTCTGAAACTTAAATACCCAAAGGTGTTTGGTGAGAGCAGAAGGGAGATTGCAAAGTTTCTTAAATTTTAGTGTGGAATTATCAGCTTCTGAAGCCAACTGCGTTGGTAACATGGAGACCCTACATTATAAAACAGAGCCCTGACCTGAAATGATGGTGGAAAACAGAAAAGAGGCACAATGAAACATTCCAGTTCCCCTTCATGCTCAGTTTTAAAAAACAAATAGAAGCAGCAGTTAGGAGTTTAAAAACATCAAAGAAATTATTCTCAGATATTGAGAATTAAGCTACAACTGCAATATGAGCATAAAAAATGGTATATTTAATAAATATATAGATGCATCATTCATTTTTTCCATAAAAATTGAAAACTGTGTAATACTATTGCTTTAGTTAATACAAAGGTAGAATTCAATCCCCTCTCTGCCTTTTTTTTAATTCCAGAAAATGTACTGATACTAATAACTAAAAAGGGAATAACATGAAATAAAAAGAAAAAAAAAAAAAAAGAAGAAAATCACACCGATGTTAGTCAGATAAAAACTCCTATGTACACATTTCAGCAATACCCAAACCTGGTACAGGAGTTTAGCTACAGTTGTTTCACAGCTTTGCTGAGATACATGAGAGAGGGTCAACGCTATAAAGTAACAGGATGTGTCACTGATTCTGTGCTCTGAAAAAAAGGAATGCATGGACTGATGCAATATGGAGACAGGGCAAAACATCTGAGTATCTGCGAATAAATACCAGGAGATGCTTGACAGGAGCTACATGATAATTTAACAGAAACTCCTGTTAGAAACTCTAACCACCTTGATTCGATGCAATCGATCCAGCCAGTGGACCTGCATTATAAGTTTCTTTGGAAAGCCAGCACTAAGTATGATCCGCAGTCAGGAAAGACGGGGTTTAGTTATGGTGTTTAATGTGTTTCTAAAGCTTAGATGCCTGCATCTGTACATAGTTAGCTTTAGCAAAAATAACTGGAAATTTGGGAAATACTGTGAGGCATATGACAAAACAAGTGGCTGAGATTACAGCTCAACAGACCAGTGTTTCTTGAAGAAAACCTGGACTTAAATAATGAGTTGAAAATACGTTGCTGTCTTCCTGCACTCAAAAAAGTTCAGTAACTCAAATTCCTTAAATACTTCAGCATTGAGTTGACTTAATATTTTATATTCTAGACTTATTTCCTAGTAGCAGATTCAATTTTATCATTGCATTCACTGAAACTATAATGTACAAGTGATATTTTGGTTTATTATCCAAGTAATTTTAGCCGCATTTTTATCATGTACTTATATATGAAAGATGTCTAACTTTCTAACAGTGGGTTTCCTTGTTTTTCTTTTAAAACCATAATGTACAATAAATTTCCTGTCAGAAGAGACATCTAGGGGTCAACTGGAGCCTGAGGTTTTGCCCAGGCTGAGATTTTAAGTAATAAAGTTATGCAAATACAACTCTCTAGCATGGAATACCTTACGTGACAATGTAATCTATGCAGCTGAATCCTACAGCAAGGCAAATAACCTAACATGTACCTGGAATAATAGCAAAGAAAATCCAGTTTATAGAAGAGAAGGCCTTAATTACAAGTCTTTCCGTGATATGGCAACTGTAGTTCAATTTTAGTGTCTTGCAAATGCACGTGTACATTGGCCAACAGAACAGAGCTCTGATTGTGCTAGAGCTTCACAATCCATATGAAAAACTACACAAATGCATATACCTTTTTTTATGCAAATGTTTCATTCCACTGGGTTCATTTATGGCCTCAGAGTTACAGATTATACAGGTCTTTCAATGGTTGATTCAAGAATGCGGACATTAAACTATAAACTAAAAATTTTATCTTGCTATTCCAAACATAAAATGCAAAGTATAACATAAGTGAAAATAAACATTACTGATTTTTTACAAATACAGATAATTTTATGGCATTGCTCTGGTAATAATGTTCTTATTGATGTATCTTTGTTTACCACATTAAGACTCTCATCACTGTGGATTTTAAAAAGTATTCTCATCTTTCAAAGTGACCTAAGAAACACACAAAACTTCCTAACTATTATTTCAGGAAAATGAAAATCACTAGAGGACAGAAGATCTTAGATAATCTCCCCACCCCTCATTTACTCTGTTTTATCTAAATTTGAAAAATGAACTTGTCAAGGACATCTTATTCTCCAGATTTCTATGCTATTATCACTATTGAATACAGATTAAATTTTCCATATGAGGATATATACATCAGAGTTACACTACTATTGCAAAAACCCTGAAAACAAAACCAAAAACTCACAACATTTTCTTTTCTGAGTCACATCCTAATTAGCCTTCATCATTCCTTATACTTATAAAAAAACCACACGTGCAAGAACATTCAATGCATTCGTGCTTTTTGCAGCTGAACTTCAAACCCAGCCAGGTAACCTGCAAGTCCTTCAGAGTAGCATGGAAAAGGAGATGGCTGCTCACATGAAACTAGGATTACAGCCTTGCAGCAGCTAGGAAATCTGTTCTGCACTCAAGTGCAGGAATAATACCAAAGGGTGTTCAAACCAATTACCAATTCCCCAATAATAATTACATATCAGATAAATTATCTCATTCTGAAGCAAATAATTTTACATACTCTGGACCTGTATGCTATCCTTCTCTATTTTGATGGGTTTAATGCTACTTAACTGAGCTTCACAAACAAAAGGAAAAAAAAATCCTGTTAGGAAACAGAATCAAAGGCAATCTGTTTTTATTGTATATATAATAAAACCTGTAATCAACCAGTATTTTGGATCATGGCCAGAGCAATGCTTCTCATGATGCCACACACAGATTTCTCTTTTGAGGGGAATGCAATTTACAAGGTAAAAAAAACCCATCAAAAATCATGAATAAAATGTGGTGGTCTTTTTCATATCAGATCTGACCACAGCTTTAATTCATTCGAAAGCATTAATCTCAATAAATTCCTTAGGACTAACATACCTGCAATCAAAAATTTGTCAAAAAGGATGACTAGGAATCAGAAGTGCAACTCTGCTGGTGTTACATTTAAATGGATGTTTTTATGGAAATGATAAAACTAATAACAAAATGACTGAATACTGCAAGTTTGCTTTCTTTAACAAGCAGTTAAAAGTTCAATGTCTGGAAATGTATATTTACCTATACACACTATATGCACATAGGTTTTGTTTAGAGATACATGTTTATTCTTGTTCAAAATGTTTTAACTCTTACACCTACCTTTTGACCTCCTGCAGATTCTGCACTGTGATGCTCCTTTAGTTTTTGTTCCTGCTCCATTATATCTTTCAAATGTTCATTTACCTAAAGACAAAATAGTTTATCAAGTGGTCTGTTCTAAGAAACAAGTTGTAGAAATTATAAGATTCCAAAAGATCTACAAATCACTAGCATCAAGTCAACTGAAAAGATTAAACAACTATTTCAGGCTATAGCCCTGAAGCAGAATCAGCAAATGCCAGTTTCCGAAGCTGTCTGGGGGCACTGGTTGTTAGCTTGACACTGCACATTAACCCACCCCTTATTATGCTCCATCACATTTGATTAACAGTGTATCCTTGTTACTTCATTTCATTATGCAGTGCAGGTAGATCACGTCAAGCAAGATGTGTCGAAATACAAACTGAGTACCTCGTGTTTACATCATGATAAATTATGCAATAAGACAACTCCTAAAGAGCCAAAAAGGGACCCTTGAGCAGCTGTCATGGCATCTTGACACAACAGTGACTGCTAAAATGTCTTATATAATATTTATTTTGGTATTTTACTTAGACTTCCCAGTTATTTCGTTCCCATAACATGTTTTACTTATTTCTGCAAACTTTGCTTTTTATTATCCATACACAGCAGACGAAGGAGCAGGCTGTATCAGACACCGTCTTGATATACCTACATACATACATACATATCCTACCCACTCATCTACAATTGAATCATATAGACTACAAAAAAAAAAAATCCCAGCTTGCTTTCGCAGTACTTGTACCTTGTTTATCCAGTACATGACAGCATCCTCAATGTCATAGGGTAGGTCTGTAGCTTGGAAGAAGGATGAATACTGCTGGGTGCATGCAATCACTTTCTCAACGCTGACCATCTCTACAGTATATGCCATCATAAGAGTATCGATCATGGCCAGGTGAGCACTCTAAAAAGCGAAGCAGCAATACCTAATTAGTTTGTGAATCAAACGATCACTTCCTTACATACCATTTCTGAAAAAAAACCCCAAGCTGCAAAAGCTACAAGTGTTCTGTCTGGTTGCCAGTTTTTGAATGAAAGACAAACGAAGACAAACACAGACAATAGCTTTGAGAATGCAACATGAAGTACAAGGACATTCATATAAAAATGCGTATTGCAAATTAAAAAATTTAACACCAAAAATAAAGAACTGGAAGTGGAAAGAATAAGCAACTTTAATGACTCAAACATTACATGACTTCTAACAGAGCTAAAGAGATCTTTTAAATTTGTCACTCTAGTGAAAAAAAAACACAAAACCAAAACCAAACAACAAACGCAGCCCTTCCTGGTCAATGGTATTTGTACTGGAAAAAAAAGCTGAAACTGCTTGGCAAATAACCTTCATCATCATGAAAATGCAGCATTAATAAGTGGAAGTTTATCTATTTTTAAAGTAACAATCCAAGAAGAAGAAACAGTTTTAATAATCTTAAATACAAAACCAAGATAATAGAAAATATTTTCACAGTTTGTACTATACAGAAACAAACAAACCCCTCAAAAACAAAAAAAGAAGGAGGACACCAAGCAGGATTTACATCAGATTCTTGCGAGTGAACAAGAAAATCACGGCAGTTTGTGGAGTGCGTGCCTACAGCTAAACAGATTTGCTTGTTTCGTAAGAACAGCAACAGCTTTCTAAGTATTAAGCAACATTTCCCATGAAACACGACAATTTCCATAGACAGTATTTTTTCAAATGTTGCCTTTAAACAGAGCTCACGATACAAAGACATGTTAATACCACCACTTCAATTCCACTAAAAAAATATCACATAAACATCTCGCAAGGTAACCGTAACAACCATGGCAACAGCAATGAACGTGAGTCTCACAGCAATATGCTATCTAATCACTACAGCTGAGGTAGTACACGCACACCATTTATTCCAGAATTCCAAGCAGAAACATGAGCAGATCCAGGCTTTGTGCTGCCCTTAGTGTTTGTATCACTGATGAAAGTAATGATACTGGCCTCGGGAGCAGGCAACTGCACATACCCATTTTTTTAAATGCAGTTAAGTTGCTTTGTTTGACAAAAGGGAAGCAAACTATACTTAATCTACTAACTGAAGACATTCACAAAACTCTACCTGATAGCCAACCTACCTGGGATGAGCTTATTGCCTTTGGACCTTGGGATGTGACCCGAAAGCCCCATGTGCCACAAATTCTCCTAGCACAAGCAGTGCAGCGAGGCTAGGAAGGAGCACCGCTTCACGCCTGCCTGATGGACTTCGAATAAACTCTTCTCACCATATTCACCTGCCTTATGAATTTACAGATCCTTAGTGGATAACTACTGATACAAACTTCTAGGTGCAAATGAAGGAAAGCACTTGGGGGCTGAATTCTTGCCACCCAAAGTATTTAAGAAGAAAGAGAATATTGCCCATGACCAACCTCCTGAGAAATCTGCACTCCAGCGGGAAATACGGCAATTCTATACACAGATACAAAAGAGTCACGCCTCTGTTGGCCCAGGAATGCAGAGCAGAGGAGGAGTCCAGACAGGGTATCACAGTAACAACTAGTAAAGTCTCAAAACCTTTTGAGGGATTGCAAAGCCTGGATCAACCATACAAATCCATGCAGTTCTGCAGGAGTTTCCAGCTCAGATTGCAGGAGGGTAGTTTAGCAAGTGGAAAACAGGAAGGAAGAAGGGAAAACTTGGATTGTCTCTGACATCCAGAGGTCATTGCTCTAATGGTCTTTCCTTGCTACATCTATGTTGCCTACTCTAAATGGCACCTGGGCTAAAGCCTTGTGCCTGCGCCATTTTCAGAACTTCCTCAGAAAACGAAATGGAGATACTAAAATAAAAAGCAAATTGGGTGTTTTCTTGCTAAGAGAAGGTAGTGCCCAAAAATGCATTTTCCAGCTATACGTAAGAGGGGCCTCACGTGGAGTGATCCGCTAGAGGTGTGCTAAGGGGCAGCCATGTGATCCAGAACCACTCAGACTGCCTGCTGCACAAGCGGATTCTTTTGTTTTCATCCCGTCTGCAGGGTGGACATAGTCTTCCAGTTGAGGTCTGACAACCAAGGAAGCTCCAAGCAGGTTTGAAAGCAGAATCGTCTTCCCCAGCAGTTGATCCCTGAGTAGTTTACTGGCTACTGTGCCTGTGCTCTGAGAATGGCCTGCAAGAAAAGCAATCACTGGCAACTCTCCCAGAGGGAATTTCACACCTTCATCTCCCACGTGGAATCATCAGTTTCTCTGTAAAACTTGTTCGTGCCTATGAAGTGGACTGCCAATGGAGAGAGAAAGCCACTGAAGTGTTGCTAGAACTGCCAATATGCTCAATACACTATAAATACATTAAGAAAATTACATTATTTACAATTAACTAGCTAAGTCACATTTTCAATGTTTCTAGCAAAACATTAATGAACTGCAAAGTACTTAAGCAGAGAACAAAGAAAGGGACAACCTTGGAATAATACGCTGTACTATCAAAAACAGCTTTTACCCACACTGACTGGCTCCACGTCACAACTTTTGATTTTATATAAGCTATCAGATACAAGCATCTTCAGAGTCTCAAAAGTGACTCCAAATTATTTTCTTTATAATCCAGGCAGGATGCTCAAAAGGAGATTTTTTAAAAAATAGTGAAAAACAAAGTCAACTTGCACCTATCATCCCAAGAAACAAACTACAAAACTGTTGTTTTTCCCAGTTAGCAGAAATCAAACTTTGTTTCATAAATAATTTCTTTGCTAATAAAAATATTAACATCTATGAAATTCCCCCCAGAAAATTGTGAGCAACCAAATAAACACTTAAGATAACTTATACCTAAAACAGTTATTTGCCTTTTTGTTGTTGTTGTTTTTCGTTTTTTAAAAGGACGTGCAGAAAGAAAACCTATTTAATTCCACACAAAGCTCTACAGGTTTCCTTCCACTTATTCTGGAAAGAGTCACACAAGCTAACACCAAAATGCTGGAATCTCAGAGGTGTTTTATTTTCTCAGACACAAACATGGTTTTGTCTTCCCTAGCTACACCCTGCATGGAACACAAGAGTTTTAATTTACTAATCTTTACAATCTCATGCAATTACTAGTTAGTTTGTGACCTCTAATGTAGGCTCCACAGCTTTATTTTCTAGTGCTGAATGGTTCAGTAAGAAGCTTACAGAACTGTAGTAGAAAAATTATCCTCAGCATGACTGCTAATGCTTTCTCTGCCTGCCTAATCTTTGATTACAGAGCTTGCTCCATCTCTGTTGAACTGAGAACAACTTCATTAAAAAGTGTACTAAGAAAAAGGTGCATATGATGCTGTACACACAGATACTTTTGGATAAATACTGCATATTACAGACAGCTCTTTTATTATTATCTGCTACTAAGGATATTTCTCATATTCCATTGAATGATATTCCAGTCAGGAGTTCTCATTGAGTCAGAGCAAAGATAACTGGGTTCGATATTGGTTTTGTAGATATTTCATTTTATTGTTAGTATTGTCATTAAAACTGTTTTCGTTTTTCCCATCTGAAATTGTCTCTCCCTTATTACCTTTCTCTTCCCTTTTGGGAAGGGAGAGGATTTAATAGAAAGCATCAGTCATTCGTCATGGGGTCAGCCCAGCCTTGACAATAACTGAGAGATCATCCCCACAAAAGAGTCACTGAATTTGTAACTGCTAGAAGGTATTATTGATCACACGGAATAACCACTATAGGACATTTACTTACGGAGAAAAGACAGGCAAAACCAGTGTTACTGACATGCAGAGTAAAAGAAAGACAGGAACAGCAGGGCGAGTAAGGGATTAAACAACCAGGAGAACCACAGTAAAAAGGCACGCCAAGAGCACTGTGAGCATCTTCTGTACCACACTAACCCACATCTCTGAATCCAGCTTTCCTGCAGGTTCTGTGAGCAACGCAGTTTGAGGAGGCTGAGCAGTATATAACCCAAGACTGAAATTAATCTGCCAGCATCATGAGATACTACCTAAATCCCGAGTCTCAACTAAGAATGGAAAATTGCAGAATTCCAGCTCAGGGAAAGCACAGGTCAAGGCTCAGTGCTGCAGAAGGTGAGGAAGGAATTAATGAGCAGAGCCAATAGGTGGTAACTATTACAAACTTCAAAGCTATTGCTCACTTAACCAACGTTTATATAGTTAAATGAAGACAATTCTGATACTAAAAATGAAAACACAGTTTTAAAATATTTTGACCAGCAAAATGAAGCAGTCTGAGGTAGTCAGTTCTACCTTGTTAGATGATTTTTGGACCCAATTCTTCTCTAGCTTCACACAGTACTTATGCCTAACACAATTCTAAAATAAACCCAATTGTCTAGTTATTCTTGTCCTGCAGTGAACTGATCATGTCAAATTACCTCCTCACTGCATTTTCACGAAGAACAAGTGCTTGACTCTGATAAGATGCTTGTTCAGCAGGAACAGGCATTACTGAATCATGCTAAACACATCGTAGCAGGTTCTGCAAGGTAGAGGGAATGCATTTTACTTTCAATATTTATTATAACGTTCTGTATTTGGTTAAACTTTTTAAATTTAGTAATCAATTATATGAATATATATATAAAACATCATTATTTGACTGACTACACACTTCACAGAATCATTCTGGTTGGAAGATACCTTCAAGATCATGAAGTCCAACTGATATCTGTCATTGGAAATGTAATTCACTTCCAAAACAAAGGATTTGTAAAGTACAGATACTTGTTAATTTAAGCATTTTGATAGCACTTCCAAGTTTTTCTGCCTAAGGTTTCCTCATTATGCTTGTTAGGGAATTTAATTTCATGTGTTAACTCAATCCTAACTAAACACTTAACGGAGATTCCCAGATTCTTTCTGAATCACATAACCTTGCCCCACTCCAGGTCATGGTGAAACAAAAGACCTGCATGACAGACACTGGAATCAAGAACCAGGAAACTGTGCTCCTCGCATAATTTTTGTTTTGTCCTATTTTCACACTACCTATTTTTTAAAAAATATACTTAACAATTACTCCAGAAGTTGCCTTCATCCTTTTTACTGGAAGATTCAAGTACCTAATGGTAAAAACTGCAAAGGCACTTCGGTGCCTTTATGCCAAGCACTCCATGTTTCAAAAATAAAGGATTTGTAGTTGGATAGGTTAGACTGAAACAAGAAATTAATGTAGGATAATTTATAACAAGATAGTGATACACATTTAGACAAATAAACAGCACCAGCCTCAAGCTTCCTGAAGTATTTGGGTTTTGCAGATAATTAAGGATTTTCCTAGATCACACTGTAAAATCCTGTCCAGATAAATCAGCAAAAAAAAAGTCCCTCACAGAAATTTATATTCTGTTATGTCTGTGCACTGTTTCCTTGCCCTTATGCTCTGAACAATTAAACCAAGCAGTAAATATCAAAAATACCATCTGAATTTCTTCTGTCACAACAATCTCCACCAATCTTTGAAGAATACTGGAGTGGCAAAAAAGAAACAGGGCTTCGGTTTCCAACTATATCCATGTATAAATAAAAAGTAGTTCCTTCTTGACTCACTCATACCCGCATAGTAATTACATTAAAAGCAGTGGTTTAACTTCTCTGGCAGCTCAGCTAAAACACCTCTAGCAGCAGTTATCACTAGAAAGTATCCAAGCCTGTTCATCTCCGAACATCCGCTGAAGGAACGCAGCCTTAGGAGTGCTGGGGAACTACCACTTCTTCATGGAGATGCAGGACCAGTGACAAGACAAACTAGGTTGCTACAGAATTTGGGGTGAAGAGTTCAGGTTTGAGTGATGTGCTGTAAGTACATACAACAGGAGGTTAGAAAGGGAAAGAGAGAAAAGAGGCTGGGGTGCCCTGTCCCCCCCCCAAAAAAAACTCCAGGTAGGGCTGGGGAACCAATTCATGAAGACGAGAGTGAAGGAAGAAACAGAGGCACATCTTCCCCAGTGCACAACTTAGTCTGGCACTGTGCCACAGCATGCTACAAGTCCCACTGACAAAGCCACTCTGAGCCACTGCTCAGTGTTATCAGAGCAGACTCGCGTTGAAACTTTGTGACATAGACCTCTAGTGAATCCTTTTCCCAGTTAAATTCTGACAGCCCATTTTGAAAGGCAGCTTTTGCTGCTCAGGTAACTGATACAACATTCTGACTAATCCGCATTTTGTTTTGCCTTTTTCTTAGCATGAAACTAGTTAGTTACTCTCAAACTTTAGCTCACAACCCTTGTAAGGTTTAAAGCATTGAATGAATGTAAAATGTGATATATTCTTCAATGTGATATTAGAAGAATGATTTATCAAGATTATGCCTAAAGTAATATAGAGGATGAAATTTTACATAATTCTCAACATGTAACACATCTCCTCCTAAAGCCCAGTGGTTCTGGGTTCTGATGAACTAGGTTCTAATAATGAGCTCTTCCATACATAGTTCTAGAGAGAGAAATGATGGTTTAATTACAGTGATGAGTAGTACAATATACTGGGTTGTTCAATTACTATGTTTGACACAACAGATTGGAAGGTTGATTACTCACTGCAATTTAGATCAGCCTCAGTTTGAGATAGAATGTAAGAAGTTTCTAATTTTCTACAATTTGCTGGAGAGGAACTCAAATAGTATTTGAAAAAAAAAAAAAAAATTAGAAGCCTAGAAAAACTTAGACCAACCCCTTCCCAGAGCAGGTCCAACTAGCTCAGGTTTCTCAAGGACATCCCCAGTCAAATCTTTGGTATCAACAAGGATGGAGAACCTACAACCACTTTGTGCAATCACCTAATGTCTTCCATCATGTTAGTCGTAGCTGGTGTCCTTCTCAGCACCAAATCCCAGACTCATGGTAAATACATGCCTAAACTAAAATGCAGAGAAAAATTCTGTTGCTCTCATTTGCTTCAAATACTGAGCTCTCAATACCACTGTATTTGTATCAAGTTGTTTTCTTTTTTTTAAATAAAGGTAAACACAGAACACTAGAGGATAGACAAAGGTTGCTGTGGTTCCCTCATTTCTCAAACCAAAAAAGAATCAAAGCGGGGCCAAATTATCAATGGAAATCTCGTACTAAATTCCAGGATTGTTGCTAAAAACCCTGCAACTCACCCAAAGCCCAGCTGAACACTGAAAATGGCCATGATCCAGAATACTGTCAATAAAAGCACAAAAAGATGCAGACTTTAGTCCAGCATAACTCAGCCTACCACAGAAAACCCAAGTTGTTACAAGACAGTGTGAGAAGCTGAAAATGAACAGGATGTTATCTTTCAGAAGGCGTAAACAAGTGTGAAATTTTGCATGAAGAGCCAATATAAAATATTTCTACAGTTTTATCTGAACAGGCACCTTATAATTTTCCTTTTGCTTTACATGTCATTTTTTTCAGGTCTCATTTACTAACATTATGGTGAGATTGCTGCATCTGCACACACCTGGGACTGACCTTCCAGGGTAAGGTTTTAACTCCTACTTTCTACTCAGTTTCCTCAGGAAACGTGCCTCCCAGCTGGAACTCATGTGAGACTCATGTCAAACTACAATACCAGAAATACAGACTTAGATTACCCAAGGAAGGCATTTTATGAACAACTTTTAATTATAAACAAGATATTTGTGTTTTTGTTGCAAAACTAATTTTCCTTTTTGGGAGGTGACCATCCTTCTTACTCCAGATTTGTATTTTTGTTTTATTTTTGGGAAACTTATCTTTTAGCATCTTAGATTAAAAAAAAAAAAAAGTGTTGAAGCTAATGCCTCAGACATGTAAGCATCCAAGATCTAGGGACAACTTCATTCTGACACATGTCAAATATCACCACATTTTTCTAAAGCTGCTGCTCAAGAATCTATGAAGTGTTTCTGTGATTTTGGTTAAAACTGTTGAGGTACAAAACCCTATTTTTAGGACAGAAACATAAGAATCTTTCTTAGGCTTAGCCTTCTTTGCTAATCTAGGAAAATATCAGCTAAAGAAATCAAAATGTTATGTCTGATCATTTCAACGTACTATCGTCAAAAGAGAGGAAAAAGAGCTTCAATTTTTATATGAAAACATAACATGAAATCTTCCTGCATTTGCATAGGAACAGCCTCCTGATAATTTCCTTGCTGTTCCTTTATTAACCATAAAAAGGGCAGAGAAATAAGGTCATCACACTCATTACTGCAATGGCAATTACATTAAGAATAGGAGGTATTTGACCTTTTCCTCAAAGGTTTGTAGGAATATCACATTTATAGACAATAACACAGCACAGTAACACATGACAGGGACACTGACCCTGCCAAACATTTTTTTCTAAAAAAATTGCCTCCTACTTAAATGAAATCTATCAGTAGCATTAAAAATTACAACAGACACAGAAAATTATACTGATCACAAGAAACCTCCATCACTATGGCTGTTAATGTAGTAAAACCTCCTAAGTGACAAGCTGCTGACTGATAGCATTACTAAATCAGACAGCTGACCAACACTTTTTCATCTACTTACAAAGGATTGCGACAGGCCAGCCACAACAGTGGCTGCTGAACAAGGACACAGCAGCGTTAGAGCAGCAGTGGGAAAGGTGCATTACGGTTGTTTTGATAAATGTGTCTCAAACCGTTTCCAATTCTTTGGTTAATCTGGACTAAACACCAAGCTTTAAGATAGATCTTGAACCTCTAAAGTAAAGTAGGACTTCTTCAGAGAAAGATGCATACATATGCCGACACAAGCACAGAAAAGTTTTCCTGTAAATTTTATAATCTGTTTTTTCATCTTCTCAGCTAACTCTGTACTCAGGTATATACTTTATCCTTAAAGAGCAATCTGTGTGCCTTCACAGAGATCCTGCTTTACCAATCATCCTTTTTAATAGATTACTTGGACCCAGGGACATCCACTTCATCCATTGCTGTAGATTTTTGCAGGACACCTGGCTGTAGTCCCCATCACCGTAAGCTTCTGCCAAGCATAGGGCAAATACAGGCTATGTCTCTGTCTGAAACTGCTGCAGATCAATATCAGCAAATTGGTAGGCAGAAAAGGGCTGTGCTGAGGGTAGGATACCTATGATACAGACTCCTGTTGCCAGTCATCGCTCCACTTTGAAAATAACCTGGAACTGAAGCAGCGTACTAGTAGGGCAATGGATTGTCTTTGCTTCAGCTTTTCACAAGAATGTGAAGGTCAATGAAACAGTAACTAAAGCTTCTCTTAAAGGTTACTTTGGTAAAGGCATAAGAAATAGGTATGATATCATCTTCAGTAGATACATTTTCTCTCCAAGAAAACTTTATTTTTGAAAATGGTAATTCACTTGTGGCCTACACAAAGAAAAGCCTAGAATGTTCTTTTCCAAAGAATTAAGATAGAACGGAAGACCATCGTGAACAAGAGACTTCTCAGTTAGCTGGGAACCAAGGTAGAACGATGCCCAGTCTCATCATTCACAAGTATCTGTTTGCAAACCAATACTTTTTATGAAATTAAAGTTAACTGGAAAAGACTCTCTCTCCTTCACCTCCCTTTGGTAATAAAGTAACTGCCAGTTCATAAGTCTATTTAAAGAATAAAACAATAAAACACACAATCATGTTCTCATTCCTCATGCCTTTTGTTTCATGGTACTCCAGAACATATTGCATAATTAGTAGCTCTCAAAACAGTGAAGTCAGTTGCAGCAATAACCTATTCACATTGTAGTAAACAGCTATTTTCTTTGGCAAAATACTACTCCTCCTTCCCTTCCCAACTAAGACAAGCTGAGTAAGAGGGTAGGGTGATAAACAGCTGAACAAAACCAAAACAACACAGAAACATGAGAAATGGTAACTTCTATCCTTTCATTTTCAAAATAACACAGTTCAATGACTTAAGATGGTGATTACAAGAAGGTAACCAAGTACTTGCTGTTTTTCCAAGAACAGCAGTAAATACCAACAGCATTATTCAAAACCTCTGCTACAAGCACAAGATATGTCAGCACACGCTGTCCAGATGCCACACAAGCCCTTCACATAATGATGAGGTCTTTGCTTTGGCAAAAGGAATGATCCCCACATACAAACCTCAACTATCAAATCACCTCGCTAACTGAGAAGGGGGAGGAGACAAGGGCAGGGAAGGAACAGGAAAGTATTTTGTAGTTGTCCTTAAATGATGGATTCAGAGACCAACAGCTGGAGACATGAAGTCCTATCAGCAGTGCCACACCCTGCTATGGAAGGCTCAGTGCAGGCCCCGGGCAAACGATAGGCAGGGCTGTGGTGTGTTTTGAAGCACGGACTCCTGGCAAGCGTCAGGCAGTCTGATTGATTACCTACACTGTTTTGCCAGTCAAAAGGGTACAAGCACAAACAACAGTCGTTGCTGGGCGGTTTGGGTGCTGAACATTTGGAGGAACTGAAAACAGTTTGGAAGAGCTAGAGAATAAGGTGGTATGACATCAAGCCAGGTCAAAATCTCTGGAGAGGTACTGCTGCAAGAACTTCATTGATTATTTTTTTGGTTGGACTACTCAAAGCAAAGCAAAGCAAAGTAGAAATTGCTGTTTCCAGTTTTTTCCCTTATTTTCTGAATGCCTTTTTTGCTCTGTGTTTTAAGACTGTTTGTGGTTTGTTTGGTTTTTTTTTTCCACACTTCCTTCTCATTGAAATTATAAATTGACTGACATCTGTTCTTTCTTTTCAAGCAGCCAAACTCTGTAATCCCATAATCCTTAAATGGGAAAGAACAATTATCAAGAAACTTGTCTAAACTACGTGAGACACACTACTGAACATTTTAGCAATCATATAACATACTTGAAGCCAGTGATTTTAAATCAGAATGGAAGGCATTATCTGTAATTACAGTAAGTACAAGAAAATTCTTACAGTACATAGACAAAAGATTGGGCAGACCAATCTGTATTTAAAATTAAAATTTGTCAATATTTTAGAATGCACTTAGTTTATTTCAGGTTTGCTTAATATATATTGTTATACCTCCCTGCCATGTAGGAGGTATAAAAGCAAGCTGAACTGCTGTTCCTCAGTTGTTTTCTCATTTCTGATGATGACAGAAGTGCAAGCTCATCTGATTCCATGCAGCAGGATTTCAGATCTTGTTTGTATTGCTCTTTTAAGATTACAAGGGGAGGGCAAGAGGGGGGGTGGCAAGAAAGACTTTCTGAAGAAGTCCCTGGTAGCCAGCTGAATGTCACAGCTTCACTTCAGTAATTTTATAAGCTTTAACATCTGGATATTTCTTTGCACGATCATGTCTGTCGTAGAAATAATGACATCTCATTTTGCAGCCATAGTAAAAAGTCAACAGAAGCCAGTTTTAATGTATTAAAAGTGCTACCCAATGCTAAATGAACCAAAACTTAAGGCTTTTTACATTCTTAATGTCTTATTTCCCTGCTTGTGGATTTGTCCCAATAATACTCTTTCGTATTTGTTTATCTATACACGCATTCACATACACAAATATATCTGTAGGAATAATATGTCAGAGTAGCTTTGAATGGACGTAGCAAATAATGTTACAACAGGCCTTAAACAATGAGTCAGTCACTCAAACAGCATTGTCCCTGTGGGATATGAATGAGACAGGCTGTCATATTTAGAGAACAACATTGCAGCTTTGCCAGAGTCCGAGACTACACATGAAACTGTCACTCTGGCTTTTCCCAGTTTTCCAGTATTTGGCATTGCCACTAATTTTTTACATTTTGGGGACACAGCAAGATATAGAAATACTATTCCCAATTTAGTTTTTACAGGTACTGGTGTCTACTTTTAAAAAAATGTTAGTCTTTAAACTTGATTTTTTAATAGAGTAATTAATCATTACAAACACTAGTTGTTTATTGCTCCAGACATTTGCCTAACAAGTCTTGTTCAACTGCTTATAAACTTAGGACTTATCCATTCCACTGTTACTCTGATCCAACACGAAAACTTGCCGTTACACCCTCGTGTTTCAACAAGACACAGGATGAAACAATTTAAACTCTCTCCTAATTGCTGATAAGGACTGCACTGCCAAGATACAGTAGAGAATGTATTCCTATTTGCAAATATACTGCTATATTATTACGGTAAAACACACTGCTTGATGAAGCAAAGACAAACAATTCTGTCATTAAAAATAAATAAAAATATATACAGGCCCACTTTTACAGTCTTACCAGTCTCCAGATTTTATTCTGTATTTGATTAATTTACTAAACATTTCACTGAAATAGTAATCAGCCCTACCTTAAGCACCAGCTACGGCATATTGAACTTTACAACAATCTAATCCAGGGAAAATCAAGTGACCTACCGAGCTTTCAAATTTGACCCCAAGGCATCATTTAGCTTTCAATATATAACAAGGTCCAAACTGCTCATGCAAACACAGCTAATTGCAATTCTCTAAAGAGGCATCTGAAATATGTAGAAGATTGTTATACATTCACAGAAACCGTTTTTGCAGAGTCTGCTGTGACATGATTTTTCACAGCACCAAGTACAAAAATTAACTTTTGAGCCTGAACACAGGACTTACAGAAGGTAAGTTAAACAATTTGTAAGGAAAACTAATGTTAACATTACAGGAATAAACTTCCACTCGAAGTGCATATATCTTGATGGCTCCAACGAGTTAGATTACTTTCCATGTATAGGAAAAAGTTGAGATTTTTAGATGTAAGATAGAAATATAATTGTTTGCATAATTAGCTTGTGACATGGGTTCCAGATAAAGGCCTACGTCACTTTTCCCCCTTTCCACCCCCATTACAATAGGGAACAGACATTCCCATGCTATTGTAAAACTAATCTTCTGAAAAATTCTAAAACTAAAAGAAACCTACTTGAAATATCTGGCAAATCACTAATTAATACCTAGTGGCATCTATCACATTATCAGCATTATCATGATGTTGAAAAGAAACCCATCCTGAATCATGCAGCTCACATTTAAAACCGAGACAAAAACTGCAGAGAAAGTTGACTAGACAATATGTTTTTGTATTAACTATACACTACTTAAATTTAAATAGATTTTCGACAAAGAAATAATCTAAACTCACCTAAACAGATCTCTTAAAGAAAAGTGTCACAGTTTTGGATGAAAAGAAAACAAATGAACTTGTGGGATGGATGTTATAAAGGAAGAATGGCCTCAACATCTAAGAATTGCAGATGACGCTATTAGAAATTTCTTCTGCTAAAAGTACTGGAGAAAAAAAAAAATTGTCACATTAAAATGCCTGATGAAGAACAATTATGAGGTTATCATTGAGTTCTTCTAATAGTAGATCTTATTTGAGAAGCTTGGTACTACACATTTCAGGTCAAGTATAGATAGAACGTGAGATACACACTCATGTCTATTTTCTAGTAATTCAAATATCTTAACATAGATTAACATTTCTTGGGGAAAACGTACACCCCGAGACACTATTTATTACATTTTTAGGCTTCAGACAATGTTTAGTGAAAAAAGCAACTCACTTCCCACTTGAATATTTTTTTTCTCATAAGCAATACTTGAAGCTTAAATCTCTGAAAACCTCTGACACACTCAACAAATATTCCCATTTAGAAGTGTCAGTTATTCTGTAAACAGAAGACTTCCAACCAATCTTTCCTGCATATGGACCTGCTATTCTAATGGAAAGGGCTTAGAGAAGTGCAAATTGTGAGCCTCATCTGTCACTTTAGTTGCAATGCTGCTGCATCAAAGAAAGTCAGTCCTGAAAATACTTTACTGCCAAATTTGTAAAGAAAAGCAATTTCCTTGTTCTGTAAGTCCTGTACTTTGCCAATTAAAAAATAAGAATGAAGAAAAGGTTTTCTCCCCCTCAAAGTGCACAGCAACCCAACACTGCACAAAGGCATTCCCTGAGCTGTGCACCACAGAACTTCACTTTCACCTTGTTACTTCTCAAAGCTAACCTTTGCTTAAACATTGAGCAATTAAATCCATTTGAACTTAGTGTAAAACTAGTAACTGGTGTCAGTTACCTATATAATGCATAACTAGACCAACACTAAGTAAAAAAATTTTAGAAGTTCAATTACTACAATCCATAATTTTCTTTAGTATAGTATTTTCCATTATTTTGCTCCCAGAAATTATGACAATAAGGTACAAGACAATGGCATGTCTAGTTGCCAACACATTAGCAGTGTATTATTTTGATCTGTAAAGTACCACGTATACTGATGCCATCGCAAGAAGCAGAGGAGGAGACGTGGGAGTTACGCCGTGGGAGAAAAAAAAAAAAATTATCATCCTTCTGGAAAAAGATATTCCTGGCAATGGGCTTTATCACATCATGCCTACACACAGATCTGGAGGTCTCTGCTTTATTGGGGTTGTTACAGATTGATGATGCCCTTTGGATAACAGAACCGAAGCACTTTCAGGAAGCATCTCTGAGAATCTGGCTCTGGTTACCTTTGGGTAACAAAAAGGAGGAAAGTGGAAAGAAATTAAGATTCTCTAAGACAGCAGAGCTTTGCAGATTGATGGATTGTGTGCTCCAGTCTCAGGAGTCCTAACTTCACTTCTCCTCCCAACCCGCCATCACTCTAAATCTCCCAAAAGATCCAGCTCCCATCCTAAGACCTCTAATCTCTCCTATTTTCCTCAGACCTACATCCTGAGGGCCTTCTTGAACTATTCTCGTTATGTGCTAGCTCAGGAAGGATGCTCATCAGAGTTCATAGCTATTCGGTCTGTGCTTCAGCCTTTCATTTGGCAAAGGAATGAATTTGGTTCACTCTCCTCTAGTCCAATGTGCCTGTAAGAACGTGCACAAGAAAGAATTTGTGAAATAAATAACCGGCAGACAAATAACCACACACCCATAAACGGAACAAATGACAAAAAATATCATTTGACTAGGATCAAACTTGCAAATTCAGATCATATTTTAAATTCTTTTCGAAGAAGGGTTAGGAAAGGTACAGAAGCAATGCAAAGGACAAGAAATCAGTGACATGCCTTCAGAAAAACTTAAAAGGCCAATTTACCCTTCCAGCGGTTATACTGGAAGGGTGGTATTTTTCCAGCTAAAGTAACTAGCAGAAAAAAAAGTAAAAATCTAGAAGACTACAGTTTGGATAAGACAAGAAAAGGGACAATATAGTAAAAAAAAAATAAATATATATTTGAAAATAATATGTAAGCAGTCTTGCATTATTTTAACTTTCATTTAGTCATCAAGATGGTAGCTAAGATGAATGTTATCAAAAAATAGCTATGAATCAAGGGCTTCATACAGGAAAAAGTGATGTCAGTGGCAGGAGAGAGAGGCAGTTAGCATCCAGTGCATGCAGCACCATTTTCAGTGACACGGACAGTGCTGCTGTCCAAGGTTGCAGCCTTAAAAAGATAGCTCATAGCTGATTTCTGAGATGACTGAGGACACACGTGTTTAAGGAAAAGAAATAATGGCCTACAGAGAAACATCTCAATTCTACTACAAGTACACATAACAACCTGCAAGCTGATGCTAGTATCTTTCACCTTTTTCAAGACAGTTCTAATTCTGTCATCTAAAAAGTATATTAATTATTGATAGCCTTTGGATTATCTGCAAATCTGCCAGTTTCATGCATTGCCTACATCTTCATCTCAGAGCAAATAAGTAAAGAAAAAATATTGTTTTAGAAATGACAAAAGGATTTAGAGAGGAGCTTTCTGTACATATTGAACTATTCTTTCCATAATTCCAAGAACACTGGGGACATTCTAAAAGACTAGAAGAAATGAAACAATGGAAATTTTTTTTTTTTAGATTCAACAGACAATACAAATAAATTTAAGGCCCCACATCCGTCTTTTCATCTCATGCAAAATAATTTCATAATCAACACGCAGCTTGATTTCTTAAAAAAAGATAATAAAAAGGTAATGCTAATTAAAACATGAACTCAGAATATAAGTCACCCACAACTCACTTATAAACGTAGCTGAAAAGCACAAGACGCATTATGAGTGCACGTCATCTAACTTGATACTAATTCATACTGATTAAATAGAATTTTTAATGCTGGATACCTTAAACTACTTTATAATCGAGTCAACTAAGCTGAAAAAGCACCTCAGAGCACAGAATCAGCAATTCTAGGTGCATTTTCCAAGAAACACCATAGGGATGAGTTATCAGCTTGCTATCTCTTACTATTTTTACCAATGGCCTGTAAGAAACATTCATCATTGATCAAGTTTGAAGAGAAAGCAGAATTTGTGGGAAAGGCAGCTAAGGAAGAAGATTAATCAAAGAAGTAGAGCAATTAGTTCTCACTCTAAATTTGAGACGGTAAGAAAAGAATCAAATAAGCCACAATGAAATGGAAGGTCCCATCTTAGCCGAAAAAAATGCAAGCTGTAGTAGTCAGAAAGAAACCGTCTTCACTAGTAAAAGAAAGGTTTAAAGTTGTTTTAGAAAAGGAACCTAAAATAATTCACACTACAGTCATATGTACAATAAGAGCATAATGGTGTTTAAGTCATTAAGACATTAGATCTTGTTAGAACAAGCAAGGCTGTATTATCCTTCTCCCTCCCCCATAATCAGTACAAGCCAATAATACCAAGCCGCATGTAGCCTGTTATGTAAGTTCTCCGTTTCCCTGCGTTCTGGGAAAACCAGACAAATTCTCCCTCTATGCCTAGAGGCATATGGGTATTATTTTGTTGTTGTTGTTGTTGAAAGTACATAGTACTCCAGCAGGATTGGGTTTTTTTCCCAAAAGCTTTAATCTGAAAAAAAAAAAAAGAATTTTCAGGCATATGTATGTGCTGACTTAGAAAAAATACAATTCATGATGCTAACTAATAATCAAGAAAAAAAGTACTGGAAAGTACCTGGGGACACCGTAACACCTTAGAAGACACTGGAGTAACTTGATTGATGCTGTTGTCTAATTACTATACTAAAAGCAATAGCAAGTTCAGCAAGTAAACTAAATGAGTAGGACTCTTAGCATCAGGATTTTCTTCTCTCCAGCAGTTTTACAGACACTTTGCTAGTGCCTATATTTGTTTCTTCATCAAGTCAATCACTACCATATCATTTTATTTCTCAACCATATAAGTTAAGTTTTCTCTGTATTTCTTCCTGTTGCTGAAGAAAAACTAAAAGGAAGAGTCTGAATGATCATTTTCTTTGCAGGCTATCTACGTATTGGATACATTTTACTATAAAGAATACAGCAGCACACAAGTTATGAGGCTTCCCTGACAAAATGATAAACTGCAGTACATTAACTTGCAGTCTTTCTATGGGCAGTCACATCATATTTTTAACGTGACACACACAAACATGCCTTTACAGGGAACTTGTCATCATCAATGGGTTTGGTTTTGCTTTTGGGAGAAAGGGACTTAAGGAGAGGGATAAAGGAAAGAAATAAAAAAGAAGAGTAAAACCTGTTCAAAATCGTTGAGGGAAAGAAAATTCAGTTCACATCTTGTCCATTCCGTTGTTTCCCTTCTATATATCAGGATGTAACCCCACACAGTCCTGCATTTCGCTCTAACCTTTTTTTGTTTTGGACAGAGCATCAAAGATATTAATGTAACACAACACTTAAAAATCAACTGAGCTCCCTACAAAAGCTGGCTGCCTTCACAAAACAATACCACAGAAACACCCCACCCAGCTTCACAGAATTCTATGTAATAGACCAGGCAGCTTTCACAAATGTTTATTCCCTCACAGCACACCCTTAAGAAGGGAAATCAAGCACAGGGTATTTTCCACTGAAGTATCTGTCCCTAACATATGGTATATTCAGTTTCAAAATAATCGTAGTATGATGGAGAAAAGAGTCGGAAAAAGGTCTGTATTAACCTTTAGCATCAGGGTGGAGAACACCTAAGTAAATCGCCGATCAGTGGACACAATCTGAGGTTAGAGACTGTAACCACCTGAGGTGTGTGTCAACTGCAGAATCCAGTTTGCAAAATATGTACTAGTACCTGTTGTGCCCTACAAGACTTTGCAAGGTCCCAGTTAGAATCCTGGGTCCAGTTTTCAGCACATCCTGTCAAGGCGGATTGGCACCAGGTGGAGGACATTTGGAATGAAGGTAAGGTTTGGAAAACAAAGTGGAGAAAGACTCTACCTGTCCACACATAAAAGGTTGCTACAAAAAGGAACGGAATAAACTGTTTTTCATGTTCATAGTAGGCACAGCACAAAATAAGGAGCTGAGACTGCAGAAAAGTTTTACAAAAGAAATTTAACAAAAAGGAGACTTTCTGATGGTAGGGTTCTTCTGATTGCTGATATGGCAAAACAAAGCCCCCATTGCCCCTAAACCCCAGTGATTAATTTATAAATTGTAGGTCAGCAGGCCACTGTCAGTAATAAGGGGGTAAGATGGTACAGTGTCTGTAAAGAAACCTCTCAACGGATGCTGTTGATAATACAGATTGCATTTGCTAGCTGGTTTCAACAGCACTTAATTTGTAACTACTGTAGCAGGTTTATTGCCTAAATGCCATTGTGAAATTTACTTCAAAATATATTAGTATCCTTTAATAATATAACAGATACCTCAATTTCATATTTCAGAAACGTAAGTCTCCCCATGTAATGAGATTTCCTATTACGTACCATACACATCTAATAATTACATCATGTAAAATGAATCTCATCCACCATTACATGCTTAATTAGTATCTCCATATTCACTCTGCTATTCTTCTCATTTTTCTTCTTCTGAAGCTCATAATTTTTAAGCTGCCACTTCTTTATCAAACCAAACAGTTTAAAAGATTTCAATACACATTTCACATTGTATATACTTAGCTCATAAAAACTGACTGCTAGGTGTTCCAAATATTCAACTTAAAGCTTATAAAGAGCACTTGCCATTTCAACTTTTGAGAGGTGCCATCAGTCTTGACAACTGACTGATTTGGATCTCTAGCTACTGCTAGATGATTACATAAATTGTGATAAAGATAGCTTTTTCCAATCTTCTAAAAATCATTAGGTTGTAGGACCTCTTTCTAACATAGAATACGCTATTTATCTACTGGTCTTAGATTCATGGCTTGGGAAGGCAAAGAAACATATTATACTGGGAGATACCTTTCATTATGACCTTCTGATGGACAGAGGAAAAGCTGAAAATCTTCCACATTTATCATAGACAGTCAATTTGTTGAAGAACACTATTCCAGTCCATTTATAACCGAAATGGTTTTAAAAGTTACCAGATAATGTTTTAATACAAGTCTTAAATTGTTTTATTTGCATAGGACCAATTCTATTGGATCTGCTTTGGGTAATTTGGAGATATATTTCTGCAAGGTCATAAAATTGCCTACTAGTTCATATCAAACCTAAGAGTTCATAGAAAACCTACCAGTTCATATGAAGTGCACTGCTATTTACTGCATTTCCGTAAGTGTCAAGCAAAAAGAAAAGATATACCATAGAGACCTTACAATATTTTGTTCATTCAACATTGTTGGGAAAAAAAAAAATCCCATAATGCTGTTAAATTCCACAGAGCTCTAAGAACAAAGATTTTAATGTTACGATACATCTACTGTGATGACAGAGTATGCTCTTTGCTGATAAATGCAGGCAGACTGCCAGGTTTGTGTGCAGATTAACACATGCAGACTGGTAGTGCTCTTTTGTACCGTACTGGAGCAGCTGCTGCGTTATGGGGAGTACAAACTGCATCCCTCCAACAGCCAGTGCAGCTTTGTCCCCTTGTTGCTGCATGTATGTACTACACAGAGCTGGCAGTGAAGCTCTCCTTATGTTTACATGACAGCCCCACACTTCCTGCTAAAAGTGCCTCACTATTTGCCATAATAGGAAGAAAGCAGTGCTCTTAACCAAGTAACTGCCTGCTACAACCATGCAAGATCTTAGCTTCCCCCTGTCCAGCAGAAGGGGATTAAGAAAAGATTTCTCTTAGTGTAATTTAAATAAACTAACTGATGAGGAAATACCTTCTAGGTAGTCTGTAAAATAATTCATAGATTCTTTTTCTAAACAGCTTACTTGCTATACTCCAAAATATACTTAACCTAGCAGAAGTAAGACCATTCCTAAACATTTATTTAAATAACCTTTTCACATATTTAAAGGGATACAAAGAAAGTTCACAGCAGCAAACCAACAGCCAAAGGCTGAACCACAGTACTTAACGGTACTTACTTGCTGTTGAAACAGGAAGAAAATGTTCTTAAACTGTTTAACAAAACAGCATTTCTTTCGAGGTTAATGAAAATACTTCCTAACCTCTTTAGAAAGCATTTTCTACATAATATCTGGCATTCTTCACAGGCTTTAATTCATACCATATTTCTTTCATAATTGATACCTCCTTTAACTGTTTCTCCTTGTTGGGTTTCAGGAGTAGGTTATTTGGGTCTGTTTTGCAGTTGTTCTTTATTTTAACTATTTAAATTGAACTACCACTCCCTTTTTCTTCCTCCTCCAGCAGCGTAAGAAGGAGCACTAAACAAGAATACAGTCAGAAGCTCTTTGGTTCAAAACTTCAGTTTGCTCAAGGCACAAGATTATCAACTATTTTTTTCGGCTGTCACAGCACTCCATGTTTCCTAATTAGCAAGGCAGTGAGTAAGGCAGACAGCCGTCAGTGATGATGTACTGCTTTGTTTTCTCATGAAGGGCACAAAACTTGACTTAGGGAGGTGCTACCTTCTCTTGAGGTACTTGTTCACCTGTCATCACTCCAACAGTAGCAATTTAGTATTTTATGTGTCTCATTTGGAAGATGTGTTGCAATATTCTCATTTTAGTAAAAGATTAAATGTAATCGCCACAATTTTATACGAAAAGACATTTCACATAATGTGCTGCTATTTCTGAACATTGCCTACTACATTCATCTGGCAAAGGCAAATGTAAGGCCAGTTCTGTATAGATGAGAGATTTTATGGCAGTTCTGAGGACACGCTTTCAATGCAGTGCAAGCAGCACAGTCTATTCAATAGCTCTGCACAACTGAAAAGAATCCTACAAGAGCTACAATCAGATTTTGTTATTTTTCATGCAAGGATTCTTAGCGATACAAATTTGAAATGCCAGCTACTTCAAAGGAACCTTGAATAAGACCAAAATCCTACATAGATTTTTGTACTGAAATTCATGATGCAAGAAAACAAACAAAAAACAAACCCACCAAATAAACCTACCCAAACCAATCACTAAATCGAAAATTAAAGCTAGAGAAATACAGAAGGCTTCCTGTTTTCTTTTCTGGGGAGAGTTGCAAACATGAAAGGAAGTGGACAGGATCATTTTTTCACACTGGACTTGCTGGAAAGGACCAGCAAAGAATCCCTACTTTGTATTCTTTAAGGGCATAACTTTGGTGCTGGTAGCTCTCCTATCTTCTGCATTAGTGGCTGCACTTGGGGCACAAGTTGAGTGAACAACGTTCCACAAAAACCCAACCAAAGTTGCAGAGGACTTTGTGGTAAGGCTTGTGATACTGTCTCCCATAACATACTCATAGGAAAACTCAAGAAATGTGGGACAGACGATTGGACCATGAGGTGGATTGAAAACTTGCTCAACAACAGAGTTCAGAGGATTGTGATCAGTGGCACAGAGTCAAGTTGGAGGCCTCTGGCCAGTGGTGTTCCCCAGGGATCAGTACTGGGTCCAGTTTTGTTCAATATCTTCATCAATGACCTGGATGAGAGGACAGAGCATACCCTCAGCAAGTTCGCTGATAACACAAAACTGAGAGGGGTGGCTGACACACGAGAAGGCTGTGCTGCTATCCAGCGAGACCTAGACAGGCTAGAGATCTGGGCAAAGGTGAACCTCGTGAAGTTCAATAAGGACAAGTGTAGAGTCCTGCATCGGGGGAGGAATAGCACCAGGCACCAGTACAGATTAAGGGTCATCCTGCTGGAAAACAGCTCCGTGGAGAAAGACATTGGGGTCCTGGTGGACAGTAAGTTATCCATGGGGCAGCAATGTGCCCTTGTGGCCAAGAGGGCCAATGGTATCCTGGGCTGCATTAAGAAGAGTGTGTCCAACAGGTCTAGGGAGGTTCTTCTCCCCCTCTACTCTGCGCTGGTGAGACCACACCTGGAATACCGTATCCAGTTTTGGGCTCCCCAGTTCAAGAGAGACAGGGATCTACTGGAGAGAGTCCAGTGGAGGGCTACAAAGACAATTAAGGGACTTGAACATCTCTCCTACAAAGAAAGGCTAAGAGAACTGGGTCTGTTTAGTCTTGAGAAAAAGAGGCTGAGAGGGGATCTTATTAATGTCTATAAATATCTGAGGGGTGAGTGTCAACTAGAAGGGGCCAGTCTCTTTTCCGTGGTGCCCAGTAATAGGACAAGGAATAATTGGTATAAGCTAGTGCATAGGAAGTTCCACCTCAACATGAGGAGAAACTTCTTTACTGTGAGGGTGACAGAGCACTGGAACAGGCTGCCCAGAGAGGTTGTGGAGTCTCCTTCTCTGGAGACTTTCAAAACCCGCCTGCATGCATTCCTGTGTGGCCTGCCCTAGGTGATCCTGCTTTGACAGGGGGGTTGCACCAGATGATCTCTAGAGGTCCCTTCCAACCCCTAGGATTCTACGATTCTGTGTCTTCCACCAATTTCTGATACAGATATCTACATTATCTTTCGGAGCTCATTCCTACCTTTATTTGTAGACAGTCCTCATTAAACAGATTTCAAAACTTATCTTCTAAGAATAAATGTCAATTTTCTCCCACAAGAGATCCTTCAAATAAATAATAGTCCCTTACTGCAATTTCTTTTTTCAGCTATTCATAGGCTATAAGAATAAGACGTAAGTATAGAACAATTTAACTATGTGATTTTATTTCATCTGCAGTTGCTTTAGTCTGGCTCAGAGAAACACAGAAGTGACTCAATTTGACTGCAGCCAAGCTAAGAATTTACAGTGCAAAAGAACGGCACTAGTAGCAGGTAATCAGTCAGAATTCCGTTTCAGAAAAGGAACAGGCCTAAAGACACTCTTCAATGCCAAAAAATTACAGAAATAAAACTCTAGTATGACTCACACTGACAACCTGTATTTGTTTGATGCTCACTAAATTCTAGACAAACATACTGTAGAACATATCCCAGGTCACTGCTGCTGTTTACATGACACAGAAAAAAGCATTTTCTACATACAAGACAAATATAATTAAAAAACAAGCAGCAGGCAAAACAAAATCCCCAGGCTATGAGTCAGCATAAGCTGCATGAAAAAAAGCGAACAGATTACTACTAAGTTAAAAGTTTAAAAGGTAAGGGCAGAATAAACTTCATGAAGAGTTACAGCAGTTAC
Organism: Eurystomus gularis; assembly: GCA_013400335.1. Taxonomy (NCBI): domain Eukaryota; kingdom Metazoa; phylum Chordata; class Aves; order Coraciiformes; family Coraciidae; genus Eurystomus; species Eurystomus gularis. The sequence continues at coordinate 147,600 of VZZY01018349.1, forward strand.
CACGACCAAGCGTGGACTGGCAGCTTGTGCTGGTGGGAGCTCGGTATGCACGCTGCTTGGCTATGTCAAACAGATGTTTGTGCAATGCTGACAAAAGCGTGACGGTGTATCTAACACAAGACAACCAGTAAAATTACTAGATCACTGTTTCCAAGCAAATGAGAACCTTACAAGGAAGGTGTGTAAAAAGATGAGTCTAGAAATCAAGTAAGAAAACATGGAACATCTAAAGATGACATCATCCCAGCCCAAAACCACAGCTGGCTGGTTCTGCAGGGCACATTAGACTCAAGAGACTAAACTGAAGTTGTTTCACCACTGTATTTGCTTATTGTTTTAGTCTTCTATGAAACATACTACTATGCATCACAAATCAGCTAATCTGGTGTTTTAACTTACAGATTATGGTATCTGTGAGCTCAAGTCAAGTAACCACAAATTCTTTTTCTATGTCCTCATCTAACAAGTAATTCACACAAGCACAGGAGTGGAAACTTGTTACATCATGCCTAAAACCAGAAAAAACTTTCTTAGGGCAGAAAACACATTTTCTTTCTTTGTTGTACAAAGTGTTTAGTACACTTTTTGTTGCTTTACAGAGTTAAAGGAATTCTACAGCATGGAAGTGCAGAGGCTGCAGCATGTAGCTGCAAGCTAACTGCATGAGCTGCCCGAGTCCTTCATCAAGGAGAAATACTCCACTGATAAGAGGGACTGTCATTTCAAATGAATGCAGGCTGCTAGAGAAACCAAAAATCTGGATTGCAGGATGAGTTAACCAGTTATTGTCTGCTATCTTATCCAGAATGAGATCCAGGTTCTGGCTATGGGTAAAAAACCAGCACTACCAACCCCCCTTCCTTCCACAGAAGCTTCACTGGCTATGACTACCTTCGCAGTTAGTACTGCACAACAGAAAAGCAAAAATGGTGCAAAGGTCCGAGGAATCGCCTCTACTCCCTTCTCATGGGATTCACTTCCATCAGCTCTACTCTAGGCCTGTGAAATGAGTACCCCACGGCAAGTGGGCTACCATAGGTGCAATCCTAGAGCCCATCTTCCAGCTTAACTGCTGAGAGAAATTGAGTTTGTGCTCACTGAAGAGACAAACCCCACAATGCAAACCAGAAGCACAGTATCTGGGAGGAATACGGAGATTTGCCTAGAATGTGCACTCTCGATCACTACTAAAAAGCTAATACAGGCGCACCTAATTATACCTCAGTTATAGCCCAGATCCACAAACTGTTACAGGAAGATTCATTGCCAGACTTCCTCATAGAACACATCTTAAAGGAAGAAGGTAATTTGCAACTAAATGCAGAAATAAACCATTTGGATGACAGCACACTACTTTTTTATATTATAAATCCATACACAGCAATTGCGTTTCAGAATTAGGGAGGTAAGAGTTTTTAATCCTACCAGCTATTACGGACTTACTGCTGGGATATTGCTGGAGCCTCTCATTTCCTTCCCATCTTGGCTGACAATTGTGGAATTGTACAGAGGATTTAAATTTTTCTTGATTAATGATAGTATTTTCAAAAATAATTATATATGGCTGCAAGTTTAAGGTGGCTGCTCAGCTGGTCGACATTTTTCAGCAGCAGTATTTTTCCAAATTAGAGTTCAAACTTTAACAAGACTTACACTTTTTGATTGTGTTATCTGTAGTATGTTTTTTATATTTTCCCATATTAAGAAGATGATAAAAGAAATGTTTGAAAGTATGGCATATTTTCCTGGAGCTATTATTTAGATTCATGGTATTCACTAACCTTTTTAGTTGCCAAGTGCTATTTAAGACTAAATATCTAAAAATGCCCTCTCCCCCACTGCCAAATCTTACAAGATAGTAACTTTTTTTGTAAGTCAGATGAAAATGCTCTATCAACATGCAACAATAAGGGCAGCAAAATAGATTTTTTGGTGTAAATCTGGCAATAGTCTGTAACACTACTGTATCTGTACACCCCCCAATGCACACTAGCTTTAAACAGCTATGCAAGATTTGACATTATCACCCCTCAAGCTTGAAATTTAGTTGGTTTTGGCCCTGCCACATTAGGGACAGTCACTGGACAGTACAGAAATCTGCAACTTGGATAATTATGCAACTTCAGTTCCTTTGCAGAGTACCAGGCAGGAGAGAATCAAGATGCCGCTTCTTTAATCCTTTTCCCACATGGCAGAAGTACATTGCAGGGACTTGGGGGAAGGAAAGCATTTAATTCCTCACTGAATCTGTTTATTCTTCCCTCCACTTAAGGAAAACTGAAAGAGCTCACCAGCAAAGAAACACAAAATGGCCAGTCTGATTAAATACTAGAATTCTCATAAACAGATTAGGCTTGTCAAATACACTATTTAGTTGATAGATAAGTTTCTGCATTATTCCAATTTTTAAAAGTCTCTTCTAGTTTGTTCTGTAATAACAGGTATATGTTTTTTAAACATTAAGACATCAAATACACATATGAGAAAAAAATAAGAAAAAATCCAAATTGCCTTCCTCTTGTGCACCTGTCACTTTGGCTCATGAAATAAATATGAAAACTAAAAAAGATAAAACAACATGGAAATAAAAAAGTTAATCTTGACTTGAACAGTGATCTATGCATATTACACCTGGAAGCATTAAAGCAACATTATTGTATAATTATCAGAACCATGCGGAATTCTCAAAGCATTTCTGATTTCTATAGCCTGTCACATGATTTCCATGTGTGTCCTGGTTTGAGTTAGAACCAAACCAATTCTGTTCAGTGATTTTGATTGACAAGACGCTCAACATGAGCCAGCACTGCGCTCCTGCAGCCCAGAGGGCCAGCCGTATCCTGGGATCTATCAGGGGGAGTGTGGCCAGCACATCAAGGGAGATGATTCTCCCCCTTTACTCTGCTCTTGTGAGACTCCACCTCAAATACTGTGTCCAGTGCTGGTGTCCCCACCATAAAAGGGACATAGATCTGTTGGAATGAGTCCTGAGGAGGGCCACAAAGATGATCCAGGGGCTGAAGCATCTCTGCTATGAGGATAGGCTGAGGGCACTGGGATTGTTCAGCCTGGAGAAGAGAAGTCTCTGGGGGGACCTTATAACTGCATTCCAATACCTGAAGGGAACCTAGAGGAAGACTGGAGCAGGACTTTTCACAAGAGTGTCCACCGACAGGACAATGGGAAACGGTTTTAAATTAAAGGAGAGTAGGTTTAGACTAGATCCTAGGAAGAAGTTCTTCAGTACAAAGGTGGCGAGACTCTGGAATAGATTGTCCAGAGAGGCTGTGGACGCCCCCTCCCTGGAGGTGTTCAAGGCCAGGTTGGATGAGGCCTTGAGCAATCTAGTCTAGTTGAGAGGTGTCCCTGCCCATGGCAGGGAGGTTGGATTAGATGATCTCTAGGGTCCCTTCCAACCTAAGCCAGTCTATGATTCTATGATTTTATTTTTCATCTGAGTCTCTGCTAAATAACAGCACTTTCTGAAGCTAACAGCATGTTTCTGCAGACAGTGTCTGCTTCCAGCAGTGATAACACTTGATGTTTATTGTTACCACCAATGATCGGCATGCAGACCAAGGTCACTGCTGACTCTTGTGTACCACATCGGGGGGTGCAGAAAGGGAAAGGCCGCACCTGCGGGGAGGAGCGGCCAGAGCAGGTGACCCTACACTGACCAGCAAGGTATTCCAGCCCATATACATCGTATTCAGCATAAAGCTGAAGGATCACAAGGGTCTTGACCCTTCACGTCCGCCTTCCACTTCCCTTGGGGGCCTTCTTGCCTTCTGGGACCCCACCCTTCAGCCTTCTTTCTGCTCAGCCCTGCCTTTGATCCCAATTCATGTGTTCTTGAACCCAGCTCCTGAACCCAGTTCCCATCTGCTGCTGAGCCCAGTGCCCGCTCCACAGCCTCCGTGGTGACGGTGATGTAATTGCCATCAGGGGGACATTGTGTTCGATACTGGTTTTGTATATATTTGTATATATTCCATTTTATTATTATTGTCTTCATTAAAGCTGTTTTAGTTTTCTAATCCAGAAGCTTCTCTCTCATTCCCTCCTCTCCCATTTGGGAGGGGAGGGGGCCATAAGTCTCTCCCTTATCCTCTTTCTCTTCCTCTATTTGACAGGGGGAAGAGGGGTCAACAGAGAGCGCCTGTCAGGTCTGGTGGATTGAACCTAAACCTCGACAATATGCAAGTGTCTGCTTAAGACAGTCTGGGCTTTTAAAAATGAAACTAGAACTTGCCAACTGAAGTAAGTAGCTTTGCTCATATTTTTGCAACTTAGCTTTCATAAATTTTTTAAAGCATCAGGTAGTTCCTTTTATAGTCCTGACTTGAAGTATAATTTTCAGGAGAAAAATATTCTGGTTCTTGGTTCAACACTGTTACAAGTTCTGAGCTCTAGACTATTTCTGCCCTGCTTGAAGTCTTAACACAGCAGAGCCAAGACCATATTACTTTCCAGGTTGAAATTTGTAACATGGTATTTGGTTCTTTTGCTCCCTTACCAAAAGTAAAGGCAACAAGATGATCCTATCGAATAAGATTTAACAGAAATAAACACAGACTTAGTTTTAATAGCTTGCAACACATGGAGAGCAGAAATAGAGGTACCACTGAATAGTTCTATAGCATTATCCCAAGATGCAGTCTCTCAGGGACAGTTTCAACTACAAGTTTTTAAATCAGAACAAGCCTGAAGAATAACCTACCTTTCAATTTTACCAGAAAAACAAATATAAGACATATGAACATACCAAACATAAGAAAGACTAAAAGAAACCAGACTCCACATGGACTTCCCTACCCCTACGCAGGGGAGGCTTTAACAGAAGCCTTTGCTCCTGTTACCGTGTCCATTTCCTAAGTGCCTAATCCTGTTCCACTGGAAGAAACTAATTTTTATATTTATACACACACACACACACAAGAATTTGCAGCTTCTAAAATTAGATACTAATGCAGCCACGTCAGTCATGACTGACCAGGAAACTACCATCTATCCTGACCACAGTGCATAAAGAAACATTCATCTCCTAGACTTTTCCAAGGCTATTAAATAAGGTGCTTCCTAGGAAAAGATTCAGTTATAGCTAGCTAAGAAACAGAGACGGCCAAAATTTCACTGCTTTAGTAAGTAGTCACACATGAAGTAAATCAACAATTAATCACCACAGCCATCACCAGTACAAACATACAGTACCAGGAATTCCAAGTCTGGTGACTGCAGCTACATGCATTATAAAGAGCAAGTAAAATTAAAGCATTCCATGCTCAAATCTCTTTCCATTCTTGCATTTTATAACTCTCTCCTTTTCAGCTATGCAAACGCAGCACTTCTGAGCAGATAACAATAAATGTCCTCTAAGAAACACCAACATCTTTCCCCTAATCATGGGGAAGACCTGCTAGCAAAGAGAAAGACTACCATACTATTTTTTAATTACTCAAAATTACATTGAGCATAAGTTTAACACAATCTGGTCTACTAGAAGAACGTATGAGTTAATTACTTATGCAAACCTTCTGTTCTATATAATTGGAACTGAAAAATCATTCCATGCTCTAAAACGAGATATACATCTTACTTTGTAAGACTTGGAGAAACTGTGACATATGGAACACTAGGAAAAGGTACTGGAAGACATCAAAGGGACAATTTTAACATTCTGTCAATACCACAACAGCCAGTTTTGAAGTTCTCTGCCAACTTTGCTAATTGTACAATAAGGAAAAAGGTTGAGACTTCCCAATTAAACTGTAGTGTTGCTGCTAGGAACTGTCATAGGGACACGAACACGGCACGACAAATTAAAACTCTTGGGATCAGAGTATTAGTATTGAGATTAGAGTTTCACAGCCATTTCTTTGGTAGCAATTGTTTTAGAAATGGCCCTTCTGCCCAAGCCAGTTGTGTTTCCACTCTAGTGCTCCTTCTGATAGTCACAGCCCAGCTACCTGTGAACTAACTCAGCAGCATCAGTAGGCTCATCTGTATGCCAGTAATGGAGTGCGGACCAGTGATCTGGGCAGAGCGGGAATCTGGAGATGTCAACTGTTAGGGCACTGATGCTTGAATAGCTACTTGCTGGACTACAACTAAACAGCACAGGAAAGAAAGAGACAAACATCCACTCAAGCATAGGGGAAATACAAAACCGCCATCACAATGCATTTTAACTCAGTAGTTAATGCTGCTTTAAGATCAGCAAACCAAGCTAGAGAATACTGACACAGTTTCTCAACTGACAACTTCGAAAAGAGGTGCTTCTTATGACTACCCTAGATAGGGAAGGGGAAAAAAAGAAAAAAATTTATAAAATCAAATGAGAAAACCACAGGCTCCTAAGTGCAAGTCAGTAACCTTATCTTTCTTGAGACAAGAACAGAAGTAAATTCTATAAAGACATGAACAGTCAGGAAATTTGTCTCTTAACCTCTTAAATGCTTTGACTTATTTGAACACTATAAACACTTACTCCTTAACTACCCATGACTGTGGCAAGTGTCCTGCAAATTTTGTATCACTTCAGTATGTTTTACTTGCTATCCACAGCTTATTTTACTAAAATGCCACTTATTCTTTGCTGAGCTCTCCTTTTCAAAAAGGATATCAAGATCAAAAAAAGAGACTGGCAAAATTTCAAGTCATCTGCATTCACTGATCACAGCTTAATCATGAGGAAAAAGTGTCTTGACTAGTTTTATTACTATTGTTGAAATATTTTTATCTTCAGATCTTAAGCATTCTGGGAGTAGAAAAGAATTTTCAAATGAAAGATAAAACCAAAGCGGATGTAAAGAATTTAGTCTTTGTATCACAGTAACTGACTATTGCCACTTCTAAAAAAAATATATGCAAGCTAAGAGGCCTAATACTTCTTGGCAATACTGTATGGAATAAATCATTCATTACTCACTAACAGCTTTGCTGGTGCACCTGTAAAGCCTCTACGACTTATCGCTTGATGCCAACTGATCAAGAGACACTCTCTAGTCACATTCTGCCAAATACTTGTTAGCCTTCTTACACGTCGGTAAATACTAGTTGTTACCAAGCTGACGATAAAAAAACGTACCTATATTCATTTTCACACACCTCCATTCTAGCAGCAGCTACAGATTACTCCATAAAAGTATCAAAGCACTGAGAGCAGTCAGCCAACTCCAAAGGGTAGATTCAAACCAAAACAACCCTGGGAAAACTAGGCTATGAAGTCTAGATTCAGCTAATAGATGACAGACAATTTGTAGAAGTCTTTTCTCTATTCGACATTTTATTACCTGTATCCAATGTATTCTAATTTGAAAATGTTAGACTGTATCACAAATACCTCCAAATATAGTAGCAACAGTAGTTCCATTGATATCACAACAAAATTTGCTCATGATGTCAAATGAGCAAGCCCAAGTTCTGTATTAGAACGGAAGCTGCCATCTTAGCCTTTGTATTCTCATACTTAATGTTTACTTAATTTATTTTCTATATTAAGTATTGAGCAATTAAAAGGTGAAAATAACTTTAAATACTTCACTTTAAATATGGTTGAATTTTATTGTATCATATTGTAATTTTACAAAACAGTCACATGCAACCATTCTTTTTACAGATTTTTTTTTTTAACTCAGCTTCAAACAAGGAAGAAAATCCATGACTTAGGAGCTCAGTAATAAAATCACTCATCTGTTGAACTCATGTCTTAATTAGCAGTTTTACAAAACAAAGACATATTATGAAAAGGCTCCATGAAAGAATATACCACTGTTTTGTGTTTTACATTGACTTAACATGTAACCGGTGACTGTTGCATGTTATTAGATTCAATTGTCCATGTCATAAAACCCTATTTTATTTTTATTAAGCTTTTAACCAAAAATTTCTATAAGGATGGAAAAAAACCCAACTATTTTCAACCACTTTTCCAACACAGGAATATTCACTGCCAGTCAGTGCTGCAAAACTGAAATAGCAGTGATGATATTGTCACAGCTATATTTAAAATTGTAACATTTGAACTAAGTAGAATGATAGGTGTTTTTAAGTATCAGCACAAAGGAACTACGCCTGCACTGACAGCTATGAGGAGACGGAAAAAAACAAACCAAACTAATTATAAGCCTCCCACTAATGAGAAAAATACTTCAACATAACGATGCATGTTAAAAGATAGACGTGTAGTTATTGGGAGTACACAGAAGAATAGAAAAAACATAACACAAGCTTTAAACACTCACCATCTGAATTGGTTTTTTGTGAAGATCTCGTTCAGTCACCAACTTTTCTTGGTCAGTGACATAAAGGCCTTTTTGTGCCAGGGCTTGTATAACAGCATCATGACCTAGAAGTGGTTTTGCAGCATCACTCTTGAGAATAAGGCTCCCAGCACGACAGTAGAGTTCTGCAGACAGCAGCAAGTTAACAACAGGTGGTTTAATGTGCTCCTGGTCATACTGGTCTGTGTAAAATGGTTCTCGTAGTTCTTCTGGAACATTTTCTACCAAGACAAAAGAAAGCATTAGTCATTATCAGAAAGGAATCGATATAATATTAGTAGTATTAGGGTAGGGTTTTTTTATATGCATGAACTCTAAATTACGTTAATGAAAGCACATTCAAGGCCAGAGTCTTTATCAGTCATTATGATACAAAACACCGGGGAAAACTGCAAACACAGGTAACATTTGAACCACAAATAGAAACCTAAGAAAAATTCAAAGGGTTCCACACTGCAAAGGCCATACCAGAAGGCCAACCTGTGGTTTACGGCATTATTACTTGAAAATTTCTTGGCTTCTCCAAACACGTGCCCAAACATTCTCATTTCCTTTGGCATAACACCATATAGGTCAGACATATAAAGGCAGAACAACACCCATTTAAACACAAAACCCTGCTTCTATTACAATAATAAAGTAGAAATGGAACGTTATATTTTAGCACAGAATAATTTGACAAAAAAAGAGAAACTGCCACTGAGCAGCCTTCTCAGCTTTACATGCAAGAGAAATTTGATTACTATACTATTTCAGAGGTCACACATCACATAATGACAATTCAGCAGTTAGGCAGAAATACATGGGTGTTCTACTGGAATTAAAAGAATGGAAAAAGAGGGGAAAAATTATCAACTTCCTTCTGACAAAATATTGAGTTCTTATTTGTGTTACTGATTTCCCTTAAAATTGCGGCTTTCCTCCTTTTTCAGTGAGCTGGCTTAGCACCCACAGAAAACTACGCAAGATTCGGTCAAGTTTATGCTGACATTTTAACCCCAAATTTAGCATTCTAAGACAATCTAACAGTTTTTCCAAATACTTTACATGACACAATACGGGCAGACTATACTTACAATTGTCTACAACAAAAGCAATACTTTAATTAAATATGGTACTAGATCAAGCGAAATTAAATCACGAGTGAAGTGGGAAATAATTCAGACATGGTTTCAGACTTCACATTTCTAGATATACGCAATGCTCCATATATATGCTCCATTTCCCCCATGACACAATTTCATTCTCCATTGTTGTAAAAGCCAACAGCATGTACGTGATTCTTTTCCTCAGCCCAAATGGAAAAGCCTATTTAACTGCTACAAGAAAAAAGGCGCATAGGAAAACAGTGATGCAACTGTAGGTTCCTATCCCCTTTGCCTGCAGCTGAATAAATGGCCAAACAGACACGGTTTGAAGCAGAGGGGGGAGTAAACAGCCCAATAAGGGTGGAGCAGGAGAAAGAAAAAACAGAACATGCCGTCAGAAGATAATGACAGATTATCTTCTTCCTCATACATATTCTATTGCAGTTCATGTACTTCCATTATGGGCTCTGGAGGAAGAGCTAGCTGCCTTCTAGCTGTGAAAGAAGATAGGCATTACAGAGTGCAAAAAGGGAAAGAAATACTAACACACACTTTCTTAAATGTCATAAGGATGGTAAAAAAGGATAAGATACTGCTTCCTATTTCCCAGTCCAGAACATCAAGAGGAAGAGAGGTGAAGCTTAGAATTCGCTTAAATCAGGAGCCTAAAACTGGCTAGAAAGCTGACAGCTCTGCTTTACAGATAAGAATATACTGCCATCAAAACTACTTCGCCTTTAAAATACAAGCCTAATGCCTAACAATACTACTTTTTTACAAGGTAATGATAAAACTACCAACAAAAAATCTACCAATGTCAGGCAATGATACTGCAACCTTCTCTTGCCACTTCCCAGCCTCACTGACTCTATAGGACCTACAATCATCCAATACTATAAAAAGCACATATAATTAAGGAACTCTCTGAGCTGCTACGTACCTGCTTCCCCAGGTATTATTTCCATCTATCTCAGTTCTACCTGTCCTTCTTTCTTTTCCCTGTTTATCTGTATGTTGTCCTTTTAAATATTAAGCTCATTACTTCTGAAGTCCCTCTTGATTCATCTCCACCTTGGTGTCAGGAGCTTAACCATGACTACATCATAATTCCAAATGCCAACTTTTAAAGTATCTTCATACTACTTCTTCAAGCTAGAGAGCATCACAAAACATTTTTTATAAATATCTCACAATGCACAGGCAGCAGATTTTGCCTTTTTTTGTAAAACACACACATCCCCTTTTTCAATCACCTGGGAAGACAGACGGGGTGGGAAGCAACAGGGAGTAAGAGATAAAGCCATTTGTAATTTCTTAGAATACCTAAAAAAGCTTCATTCCCTTATTAAAAAAATACCTTGAGGCAGGAGCAGTTAGCTATGCACAAACAGAAGTCATGTACTTTAAGATTCACTGAAGATAAATGACAGATTTCAAGTCTGAAAAATTTGAGCCAGAAGAGAAATCCAAGGACAGGAAATAGCAAACCCATCACCTGTTAATGAGCAATTTCACATCTTCTATGTCACCAAAACAGACCCTAAAGTGACAAGATAAGATGCAATAAATGCATTTATCATGAAAGAATGGTATCTGCTACTGGAGTTTAGTAACAAAAAACCCCAATACACTAAAAAAAACCCACCAAACAAAAAACAGCAGCAACAACAAAACCCCCAAAGATGATAACTATCAAAGGCAAATAGAATTATTTATAAAGGATATTTCTGTTTCTGAAAAATACAGCAAAACACAAAATAAGATTTATGCTATTTCTTTTACTTCATTGGTGCTCCCAAAAATAAATCTGGAATAGAAACTTATTGGTGTACATAAAAATAAAACCAGAAAATAAATTTATTAGAGAAATAGAATATAGAAACAAGACACTAGAAGAGAAACTGTGACTACAGACACATTCTGAATTTGTAAAAACAAAACATGTGAAAGCATACAAATCACGAATCTCTGCTGCAACAAGATCAGAAGTCCTCATAAAAATTCCCATCAGAGTTCCCTTCCACAGACAGGAACACATATATGTTATAAATGGGGACAAGTGTTTCAAAATGTTTGATATCAGAATAGATCTTGACAGAAGATTCAAACCGTGTTACCATTTTTGTTACAGTTTAAAAAAAAAAAAGCACATCAGCCAGACGTAGGGGAAACACTTCTGTTACTGATTTCAAAGTCACAGCCCTTCCAGAACCCACATTCACTGCCTCTGCAGTCCTGTGGAAAGGGATTTCAAAGCTACATCCAGTTCTCAGCAGATTACCAGAACAACCAACAGGGTCAAAAGCCTTTATTAACAATTCTGGCAGAATGCAAGATTGTTAAACAGCTCTGTTAGGCAGAGAAGAATCTTAACAACTAATTCCCAATATGTGTGTGCATTTTGTCCCTCTCCTTTGCCCAGCTGACAAGAGTCTTTCGAGATTAAACTCTGAAATAAATGAACATTTTTGAAATAAATACCTTGTTACACATATTGCCATAAAGTACCACTTGACCTTTAAATTTGTGGCAACTTACAGCAATTATGTTAGAGCAATATTGGGGACACCGAGTTCACAGAGTTGGGCACATAATTACGGTGAGACCAAGGGAACTGGGTGTATTTCTGCTGGAGGGGCAACGGGAGGAGGATCTAACTGCACTTTTCCAGCACCCAGTGGGCAGGTTTCAGAAACATGGACTTGGACTGTGCAGTGAAGTGACAAACAGCAGTGGTCACAAGCTGCTGCAATGCAAATTTTAACTGGATGCAAGTAAAAAAAAAAGTCTCCATGGTGAGAGCAGCAGAGCATGGGCATAGGTTGCTTGGGACCCAGCTGCAAAACCACCATTTGCTGGGACTTTCAAAGCCTGAGTGGACAAGACCCTGAGAAACCTCTTCTAACTCTGAAGCTGGCTCTTCTTGGAGCAGGAGGTTAAACTAGATGATCCTGCCTCTAAATGTCACAAAAACAGACTGCTATGCACTGCCTTGATAGCAGCTCTGCTCTTATAAGGCATTCCTTATTTAAACAAGCAAACAAACACCAAAAAAAGCCCCAAAACAAACAAAAACCCAGCAAAATCCCCAAACATCCAAGGATAAAACATGCACAGGCTCTACCTTCATAGCCCATACAGACTTCAGTTATTTTTTGAACACTGAGAATCACGTAAGAAATGCTCTACTGGGTCACACTAATTGTCTACCCCGTCCAATATTCTGTCCTCAGTAGCACAACAGGAAGCGCTCCTCACAAAGCATTCAGAATTTGTCTGGTACAGGCATTTCCTATTAAAATGGGGAAGTTTAACATCTACTGACTAAAACCTGAATGTTGATTCAGATTTTGATAAAGAGAAGAGTGACTTAGAATAAACCCTGGCAATAAAGGGGTTAATTCTTACTAGCATAAATGCCTTCAGAACTTGTTTTGGGAAAGGTAGGATATGAGAGATACAAAGATAAATATAGCAGTATAGTTATAATCCCATTTCACTAAGATAGCACCCTGATGATTGTCATAGACCAGACCTGATTTAAATAGCCTATGCAATAGGGCAAAAAAGTGTTTAATTTTCTGAAACAATTTCTTGAACTATTATAAGACTATTAAACCAAAGAAAACTTTATGCCAGCCTTAACTAGGTAGACATGAGCTGACACATCTGCTTTGGTGTCTGGCTTATGTGTTCTCTTAGTGTAAAACTGCTTCTAATTGGAAAAAAAAGAAAACACACAGGAAATCGGTAGAACTATGCACCTCTTACATAAGGCAAATTGCTGTTAAACACCGCATTTCAACTCCATAGCAAGAAGGTTTATTACTACCAACTCATCCAGTAATAATGCATTGTCCAAGGAGGTGGGGTGGGGGGGGGGGAAGTGGGGGGGGAGAGGAAGAACTCGCTACATGTTTCCTGCAAAGCCTTGAAGGTTTTTCACCCCCAGGCCCATTTTCCAGAATGATCAGCAATCACAGCCCTGGGTTTACCAAAGCAAGTACTTAAAAGTTATTAATTTCAGGAGTGGAATTCTGTCCAGTTGTGCTCATTAAAATCCACCAGATAGCCATAGAAATGAAATTACATAACACCTTCTATCAGAAAGGGAATAAATTCCTGATTAACAGCACTTAAATACTCCTCAAGTTCAAATGAGAGCCACCTTTAAACATGGAACCACTAAGGTAACCAAACAAATTACCCTAAATCATGAAGGTAGGGAGAGGAAGTTAAAAACATCCACAGTAGTAACTGCAATGATAGTAAAAAAAAAAAAATAAAAGAGAAACTAGGTATAGGTAGAATAAATATATTTAATCTCATCACTTGTGAGCACTCGGCTACAGTCACTTTGGCAGATCTATTACATTCTGCAGACAGGCACTCCAGCTGCAAAGACAAATCGGCTTAGAATAGGCTTAATGACATGAAGTCACTGAAAGCACAGATGATAAACTACCCCACCTGAGGTCTATCATGGAGTAAGAATCCTGACAACTGTTGGCTTGCTAATTCACCTTCCCATACTTTTGTACATGCACAGCCTATGATCTCAAGTGACTGCCAAACCTAATAGATCCAGAAGCTCATACAATTTTACTTTTTTAAAGTGATGTACAGTCAAACCATGTTTTAAATGTGTTCTACAGGAGTGATACAATCAACTGCTAAGTAAATCTTCTCAGCAGATGATTAGTCCAATCAACCGATTTTAGTAGGACTGACCAAAGTATCAATTTGTCAGCAACTATTTGGAGAGGTGATAAAATCTATTAAAAAAAAAAATCTGCTCACAGGAATCTCAAACACTTATACTCCAAACTTGTGTACAATTTTTTGCTAGTAAAAGTAAAGAAATTCGGTCTGCTAGGAAAAGATGAAAAGATGTTCTGGCCTGCAACACACGACGTAACAGGTGAGACTACGTAAAACTTGTTTGTCAGACACACAATGCTCGTTTCTTCCCTTCATGGTTCTACTGGCAACATCTGTAAACAGCAGTAAGTAGCTGCATGTGAATTCTGAAAATATTAATAATCAGGAGAAAGCTATTTTTAAGTTTCTTGGGTAATGTTTAGTTGCAGATGATGCAATTTGTAATCTATTGCTTCAGGCACCTATAAAGGATAAATTTAATGTTAAAAGGTGGATTGACTATTTTATTTTGAGTGCAGAAAACACAACGTTTAGGACAAGCACTCAGACTTGTGCAGCTTTTATTTATTTTTTAGCTTATTTCTGTAAAAAAATCCTCATGCTAAATCCATGAAATCTATTACTGTAGCAGGATATTACAGTGTACAGATAGAACAGCCACAGATTTAGCTTGACTTTAAAACTCTTCCCAAAATTTTCTGAGAATCATACATGTCAGAGATAGTCTTGACTTAGTAACTAAAAATTGGATGCAAAGCTGTCCGAAAAACAATTTTCCAAGAGTACTTAGAGGTCCCCTATCAAAAGGGAAGAAATGCACTTCAAGGTTCAAGAATTGGTATCTTCATTCCTACTAGCTGAGGTTCTAGAAAAGCAATTCCAAGCTACAAAGGGACTGAAAAGCATTTTGGAGGACAAAATTATAATGCAAGATGATTTTGATACATGGAAGTGGTTTGAAAATAGGATGCAGTTATATAAGTATAGCTGCAAAGCAGGAACCTACAACTGTACAATTACAAGATGGGAACAACTGAGTAGGCAGCAGCTTTGCAGAGAAAGATATGGAGCTACAGTGAATCACAGACTGAATGAGTCAACAATTCTAGGCTGATGCAAAGATGAGAAACGTCATATTCTAGTGAATAAAGTCGAGTATTATAGGTTGAAAAGATGAAGTATTTTTCAGACCTAACCTGTACTGATACGGGTTTAGCTGAACCGCTAGATATAGATTAAGTACAGCATTAAGGCAAAACCGGCCACAGAAAAAATAGAGAAGAAAAAAAAATCCAAACAAACAAAAAAACATCCAAAAAACAACATCAAACCCAAAACAAAACAGAGTCCAAAAGAGCTTGACTTAAAAAGTTAAGCAGAAAAAAAGTCTCTTCTGTCTAAACAGCAGAACAGAGAGGCAACACTGTTTTTATTATGCGGAAGGTGTTATAAAGAAGTAAGGCACCCACCATTCTTACATCCACCAGAAACAGGATAAGTAATGGTTTACAGTGTAGCAAAAGACATCAAGATTATTGTGCTGTTGTAGCATCTACAGATAAATGAGGATTCACACTGACTAGCAGACATACCGTGGAATCTCTATAATTACAGATTTTCCAAAAACAGGCTAAACAAACATCTGTCAGGAATGATGTATATTTAGCTCAGCCTGTCCTTAGGATGGCGGATGGATAACAGAGTTTTCATCCACATTTTGTATGACTACAGTAAAGCGAAAAGACAAAAACTTCACACTCCAAAATAATGAAATCCACTTCTGTTGTTTTCAAAAGAAAAAGGACACAGAGTAACAAAACATCAAGACCGTGTAAAAAATTATCCCTATGAAGTAGGTCCCGTTACACTTTTAAGTTGAACCATATAATATCTATACAGTTCAACTACTATTTGGAAAGTAGTGTTTCTATACTGAAACAGTTTACTCCCAGCACTGGGAGTTAATGCTGAAATTTAGTGTCTCCAGATTTAATTTCAAGGTCAAACATTCCCACTTTCATACTTCACACTTGTTAATTTCTCCGCCTTCCAATTACTGTAAGTTGCATCACTTAAATCATTTGGTTATTACAAAACATTTAACCTGACCTGTCCTAACACTGATAAATTTCCTTGCAGCAAAACATCAGGGCACAAAACCCTGTGGTCCCTCACCGGTGCTGTCTCTATTAGTATTTCTTACACAATTCTTCATACAAGATGCCTTCAACAGGACTGTTGGTACACTCTTACAAAACACCTTACTAGTAAGACAGCTTTAACTTGCCTGTGCTGTGGGCCAGACTTTATTCTTGCAGCTTCACTGAGGACAAGAGCAATATACAATTGGTCTCTCTGCTTTCGCACATAGATAGCAATCATCAAACACCAGAAGTCAATACTAAATGTTAATGAACAGTACCTACTCCAAAGTCTTTTTTGAAGAGATAATTCCCTTTGCAACACCTAACCAAGCTGTACACACCATTTTGATCGTACTAAAATATGCTTTTCAGAATGTGAAATATGCCCACTGAAAGCTGTGCCCACTTGATATATAAAGATTTAGATTTTTTTTTTAATGGATACACAATTGCAACAACTAACGCTTTTCATTAATCAAAATGAATGGTAATAATTTATTTCAGAGAAGGCAGGGAAAAATCCTTCACTCCCCCTGCTCACTTCCAAGATTTCAGGGATTAAAAAAGAAATAAAGTGTGGCATCCGTAAACACACCAATCCTTTTTACTTCCTTCATACAAATGTATACACCAATAGCTAAAAGACATGACTGAGGTTGTAATCTACTCCCAAGAACTAACATAATTTAACAAACCCAAACTTCCTTCCTTCTTGGAAAAGGTGAAGGACAGTTCTTCTATTTCACTCCAAGTATAAAGGAAGTGTTTGTACCATAGACGTGCAAGTCCTGTATACTCTTTTTCCCTACAAACAGCCACAAACTCTTCTTTGAGGTTACTAGTGGTATTAACCTAGTGGAAGAACTGAGAGATCAGAAACGCTGCAATTGGGTATGTTTACCTCTCTTCCTACTGTTACATTATGGCAGCACTTAGAGGGCAGATGGAGCTAGTATCTCCCCTAATCACGTTTCATTTGTGCATCGTGGAACAACCACAGCAATGAACAGAAAGAGTAAAGGAATTTGGTTTGGATCGCCCTTTCTATAGAAAGTAGCAGACAAGTACCCTGCAAGTTGCTTTACACATCCAATAGAAACTCAACCAATACAAACCAAGACATTTCAACCACAGGCTGAGAATTTCAACTCCAGCAGAAAAAGGTTTTCAGGTTAGAATGCTGGGTTATATAATTGCACAAGCACTGTACACCCAGAATCCCTATAGAACCAAGCTACCTAAAAAGATAATGAAAATATTGATTCAAGCTCTTCCAAGAATTTTCACTACTACTTTTCTACCTCTCATGTATGCATAGCTAATCAAGCCATATATGAAAATATTACTCTCCCAGATTTCACACAGTAAGCAGAGTTTATTAACAAATCTTTATATGGAAACAGTATTTTGATCTTTTTTTCTTTCTAAAGTGATGAACACTCACTCTATTTCAGTAGCTACTGACCTCACTGAAATTTCACTAGGTTCAACCACTTTGAAAGCAGCTTTCTGGAAGCACCACATCAAATACCATCAGTTCCCCGGGGCATCATAAAGGTACACCTTTAACCCTGTTCAAATACGTAACAATGCTTTGGCCCTAAAAAGCAAAAGGTGCAAAATTCCAGAAAGAGGAACATTTTCCTGTTATTCTGCAAAGGACAGTGATAAAATTGTTGACTGTTAGCATCCAACTCACCTTTCAATGAAAAACCCTTTTTTTTAATCAACAAAAAAAACAAGTCACTAATATCCTTACAGCCCTATTTTAAAAAAAAAAACCCTTTCCTTGGTAAATTTTCAAAACGCTTCCCTCAGAAGACCTCTGTAAGTCTGGTACTCCTCAAGGCCCAGCTACATTTCAGGCACAGAATCCTGGGCCTGGTATTCCTCAAGGCCCAGGTTTCCACAGGCAGAGCAGCGGTGCCTTCCGGAGGCATTACAATCCATTCCATTAACGCTTACGGACGCGGAGAGCCTCCTGTGCCGCGCAGGCCAGAACACTACACGCTCTTTTTCCTGCGAGCCTTCTGAGGGCTGACCCGCTCCCGGGGCCACCGGCCGCTGCCACACGGGCCCGCCCNGGCGCCGCGAGCGACAGCCAGGCCGCGCCGGGCCGAGCCGGGAAATGAACGAAGCGCGGAGTTCGATTCCGCAAATAAAATGGTATTAGCTCCAACACACAAAAAAATACCCGCTAATGGAAACCGTGGCACAGCTCCAAAAAAAGATTACAGGCAATTAAAAGAAAAAAAAAAAAAAGCAAGACAAGAAAATAAAACCAGAAAACCCCCACAAGGCGTAAGGGAACCTAAAGCTGACGGAACAGACCAAAACCATTTCCCACCCACGTCCTACCCCCCCTTCCCAGCTCCTCAGGGACGGGCTCGCACGTCCTCAGGAGCGAAGCAACCGAGCAGGAACCGGCATCAAAGAAAGGGAAGAAGAAGACGCCACCTACCTGTCCCAAAGGCTTTGGCCACCAGCCAGGCGAGATTACAGGCGATTTTCGCTCGGGAGAAATCATAATGGTCAAAGGGTTTGATGGCAGGAACAATGAAAGTCTTCCTCATCTCCTTGGCGTCTGCGGCATCCCCCATCTTCTCACAGGACCCCTGGCAACCGGGAACTTACATGGCTCTTCCTCCTCCTCCTCCCGCGGCCGGCAGAGCCGGCTGTAAATACGCCGGCAGCAGCTGAGGGCAGCGCTGAACCCAGCTGTCCGCACAGGGCTAACGCCGCCTCCCGCCTTCCTCGGCGCAGGAATGTGGCAGAGCCCGAGTGTCCTCTTCTTCCTCCTCCTCGCTCTTTGTCTCAATTCACTCACGCCGCCGCCCCCCGCCCGCCGGCAAACGGCCCCCGGCGGCCCGGGCTCCCCCTTCCCCGGGGAGACCCTCCGG
>VZZY01018349.1:167159-186874 GCA_013400335.1 Eurystomus gularis
CTTCCCGCGCAGCCCTTGCCCTTCTGCGGCGTCTTCCCGGGAGGTCGGACCGGCCCCAGCGCTGGGGCTGCGGCGCGCCTCGGATGTGAGGGCGGGCTGAGGCGCCGCGGACCCGGGGCTGGAGCAGGGAGCCCTGCCGAGGAGGCGGGCTTCTCATCCCGCTCCTCTGGGTTCGTCCCTCCCGTCTTAACATTGCGTCTATATATAACTTCCCGAATACTGGGTTTTAAAAACGACAGAGCCCTAAAATGGTTCAGGGCCTATTCACGTCATAGCTGTAATAACAGGCAGTAGTAACAACTTGCCCTGGGGACCATCTGCCGCCCCGCTCCCGAGTACCTGGGCTGTTTTTGGAAATGCGTGAAATCACCTTCCCGGTGGCCTGTGTGGAAAGAAGGGTTAGTCACAGCGGGAACGAGTAACCGGGTGATTAACGACCAGCGTTCGAACGGAACGGGCTGAGCTGGCTTGGAAGCGCGGAGCTGCTGCTGTGCCCGGGCGGGCCCTGCCTCCCCCTCGCCGCTGCTCCGTGCGGCTGGAAATCGTCATTTTTGGCAACAAATGCTTTCTAGGTGGGTGTGATGGGGAAGCGTGCTCTCCTTCCCTGCCGGCCCGGGTGCTCTAGCAGCTGTGTGGTGAGCCAGTTCGAGAAGCTCATCTGGCCAAAAATTAAGAGTTTCTTTTTATAGTTAGTGTTTTTGTTTGTCGTTTTGGTTTTTGAATCTGGCAGAGCTTTCTTGGGTCACTAAAAGATCCCTCCTAACGTAGAGTAATTATTAGCTAACCTGTCTTTTCCTACCCTTCCCTCTGTTTGTGGTAACTTAATGAGGGTCTTCCCAGACTGTCGCAGTGGAGGATAGCAGGCTGAGGTGGGTTGATGTTGGGTTTGTTTTAGCCCTGCTGAGTTTGGGAAAGAATATTTAGACGCAGTCTTAGCGTGATACCATAAGGTTTCAAATAATATTTTATCCAGTTTGTTATTTCTTTGTGTTTGAAGTGGACTGTGAGTTGATGTGGACACTTTCCGTTGTTATATGGCTATGTACGCTTCTAGCACTTCATGCATACAACGATACAAATATCACGATTATGAGGCCATAGCGCACTTTACAGTCTTACTGACACAAATTATATTTATTAGTAGTGAGTAAATGTAAGGGTTGTAGAGGTTGACATTTGAAGAGATTATTGCTTACTATCTCCCCATATGCTCTCTGGGATGGGATTCCCAAACTGTCATGCATACCACTCATAAGTGGCACATAGCTAGCTACAAAACTCAGAGCTGCTGCTGGCAATATTCAGCAGAAGGGGGGGGAGGAGGAAAGTTTAGAATCCTTACTTCAGCACACTTATGACTGAAATTCCCTGATCCTCTACAGCAAAAATAGGAATAATAATACCAAATCAGCATACAGGTGTGACTTGGAAAAATGCTTTCTATTCAGCAAATGTATATGCTTAGTTTTCAACAATTACAGTAGCACCTGTATTTGCACATATTCCTAAATTATTTTTTCTATATGTACTTCGGAAATTATATTAGAGGCTTAACATTATTTTAAGTTTTTGTTGTTTTGTTTTGTTCTTTTACATTACCAATAGAAAATGAGTTTGATTATCCCTGTACATTTAACAACAGATACCTGGAATTAATAAGCTTTAAAATGCCAAGTGATTAGAGCTAGGGAAAAAATACATGTCCCAGAGCCCAAGTAATTGTTTTCTTGTATGACTAAGGAAATACCTAAAAATTAGATCAATCTACAGGAAAACATGTTCACGAAAACTATAAGGCCATTATTTAGGTATGATGGCTGTAGGATCCACTTTGAGAGGTCAAAAGATTACAAACTAGTCCCTATAAAATAATATGAAATTTTCAGAAACAGCTTTCTTATAGAAATGTAGCATAATTTTAAAAATGAGTTATCAGTTATATTTAATGTACTTATCATCTGTTCCTATGCACCTGAAGAACATCACTGTACATACCTACTGTGCTGTGCACTGGGACTAGTGACATTTACCTGAAGCAAATAAAAATGTGGGCTGATCTTGCAAGATTCTTGCAATTTTGAGTCCCTTCTTACTTAGAAACAAACAAACAGAAAGTGAATGTTGCTTTAGAGACTGCATCTCAGAAATGGCAATAGGTACACATATAAACATTGCTACCAGCCTAGTTTGAAGTGCAGACATTTTTGTGGGTGCAGCCTTCGTGCTGATGAAACCTCTTCAGAGCAATGGAACAAAATCTAAAGAAGCTGTGTTGTGGTAACGGCAATCAAAGTGGGTTTTTTATTTGTTTAGTGCTCTTAGAAGTGAGTGTAGGAATATAAAATCTAATATGCGTAAGTGAAAAAGAAGACATCACCACCGGTTGCTGGAGTTCTTGTGCCAGTTCTTCCACTTTTGCAGGCATGCCAAAATGTGATCTTGCTTATTGCGTTGTCAAAGATCTTAACAGTCAATGTGGAAAACGATTAAAATTTGCTCTAATTGTTCAGAGTAGATAAACAGAAAATCTGAGTGAGGAGTCATCCACTTCTGCTCGGCTGTTGTTTATCCATCCTTAAATATTTTGAATAGTGACAATCTCTTCCGTACACAATCTTTCTGCTGCGAAGTATTTTATACTTGGAAGTTCATTCCAAGTGAAAAAATAAATTGTTAAGGATCAAAACAAGCCACTCACAGATTTTTTTTTTTTTAACCTTCTTTCCTTTCCTCTCCATCCCTCTACCCCAAGTTAGAAACGCATTTGACTAGTTTTATCCTGCAGTTACATCATAGGCTTGATTCTTCACTGTCATGTGTCTAGCCACTTACACAGTGGGTGTACCAAGGCTGTAGTCAAGTGTCAGGCAACAGGAACAGATGTGACTGTGAAGCTATGAGTAATGGTGTGGGTGACCATTGTTGCTACTAGTCTTAACCTTGGGAGATAGTGGAATGAGCCTTGACTAACAATTTTATACCTCTGTTGTTTCACTTAAGAGTCACTTGGCTTCTGAAGAGGCTACATATAGAGTAGATGCTCTTAGACTAAATTCAGGCTAGTGTGAGATTACAGAGAGTGTTCGAGGTGGAGTAAGATTTCATGTGTAATTTCTTCCTTCACAATACTTGATGACATAGGTAAAATGTTTTAAATTAGTAATACTATTACTGGTTTTGCTGTGGCACTTGTCTGTAGCAGAGCCAGCGCTGGTGAACAGCTTATCAAGCTACCTACAAAGGGTAGTAAAACAGTCCCATTTCAGATTAGCTGGTTGTATTAGGGCAAATCCACAAGCACAGCAGTTCACAGCAGCTATTCTGCCAAGTAACGCTTCAGTCTTGATGTTGGAAAAAGGCTATGAATAACACCATGGGGATATTTCCTTTAATTGCTGCTATCAAATTTGCCTATTTAAGATGATCCCATCTGTTTGCCTTAGTTTAGAGGATATCAGTCATGATAGAAATGGTTGTGGCTGAGGGGAGGGGTGTGCCCTGTGGCCTGTAACCTCTAGGAAAGAGGCGGCATGCACAACTTGATGTGGTGTTGTCAGACTGTCAACACAGAGACCAAGAACCGGTTGTGTCCCAGTGGGATCCTTAACAACTGTGCTTGCTGACTTCAGCAGGTTTTGTGTGGTGTATGTGTTGAACAGGTAATCCAGAAATGATTCTGCAAGGTTATTACAGTGTAAGGATAACTTGTGAAATGGAGTTACTGATATTCTAGCCTCTTAAACTTATAAAAAGGTATTTTTAATAAAATATCATAAGCAATGGTAAAACCAAGAGTTAAGAAATTATATTGTTGGTTAGATGTTATCAAGTGAGTATCTGAATTACTGAACTTATTTGGCATTATTACTGAAATGCATCTGTGTAGTTTCTGCAAGCTGGGAGTTTTCTCGGAGCGTGGCTTTGGAGGGGAATACGTTCTTCCTGTTTCAGGATGATACAAAAGTACAAGAACAGTTAATTATTGTCTTTCAATTTACTCTATTAATTTGTAATCAGAAAGTGCTGAGGCATTTAAAGGGGAAGAAAACTGTTTACCAACTTTACAAATTGTAGTAGTCATAACTCAAAGGGAAAAGAAAGCTTCGTATGACGTTTTACTTGGATTGTTTGCAATTATTTTTTTTAATACAGTTAAAAATAAAGAAAAAAAAGGTGGAGTAATAGCTGCTTTAGCTCATTTACTACTTGAATCTGTACAAACAAAAAGCTTTCTCCAGTGAGAATCAAATGTAGTACCTAACAGTCACTTCTCTTACTACTAGGATGCTACTGATTTCACTTCTTGAATTTGGCTTTGGCTAAATGTATCCCTCTGAAGAGGGAAAAATCCTACATCTTTCTCCCCAACTCCCCTGGGTCAGCAGCCAGGCAACAGCTCTGTCCTTTCCTGTCGTCTGTGAGAGGCGAAACCTCTCATCTCCCTTGACACTCATGGCTGGTTGGTTGGTTTGCTTTTTTCCCTGGTTACTTCGGTGCCTTCAGAGATTTTAAAATTTATTTTAAATTTTTTACTACAGTTTTCACACTGGCTGCTTTCATGTTCTTCCCATCTACAGGAATTACACTTGTGCCAGGGGATTTTAGATGACTCTTCTCCCCAGGTGTGCTGTGCAATACTCCTTAATGCCAGTGCTTTCTCCTAGACATGCTGCTGTTGCCGGGTTGGCTATGAAGAAAGCAAATACCCTGCTGTAACTGGTATTTTTATTACAAGCTTTAAAACATATGGAATAGATCCTACTCTCTTTCATTAACTGAAATCTGTGTATTTTTTTTTTATGGCCACCTAGTGCCTGATGTGTTTTCTAAGGAAGACCCTAAGTGTGATTTTATGAATGTAATCTTTAAATACTAGAGCTAGCTTAGCTACACTCTAAAATAAATGTATGGTGGGAAATTTACATTCAAAAAACCACTCTGTACTGAAGTAAAAAGCTAAGTTACTACCCTTATGGTAGCTGTTAGATAGTGCTTTGTGTGCACTCCAGTTCAAAGGAAAATGGGCATGACTAGTTTTCAAATTGTGCTTTTGGGTATAAGAAGTTTAAATCAGTGAGACTTTTTCACAAAGTCTGAATGAGAGCAAATACTAAATTGTGCACTTTTCCTGTTGAACTATACTCCATTGAAATGACTGGCTGATTTTTTTTCTTTTTTTATTCTGCTTCTACATGTGAAGAAGAATTTGAACATTCATAAAAGCTCATCTGTTCTGAGCATATACAGGATTTATTAGCAGAGCATGAATAGACTTCAGTTTCCCATCTTTTGGCCCTGCTCTCAGTTTCCACTGAAGCCCGCGTGTGTGTATGAGACCAGCAGTAAATAGGAGAGGATGCTCTGTTAGGACAGTAAAATGCTGGTGTAAATCACAGCAGAATTCTTTTTTTGGAAGGGGTAATAGCGAAGGTGGATGAGGAGAGTAAAGCAAGGGAGTAGCATAGGAGACTAATGGATGAAGGTTTGGGTTTTTTTCTATGTATCTTTTTTGGAACATCATCATCCCTTTTTTTACTGAATTAGGGAGTTTCTCTGTTTTCCTTAACTCACTGAGAAATTGCATGTTATTGAGGAATTTCTGATGATTAGGGAGCAGGTATAAATAGCTGGTACATTGTTTAAAAAGTGGCTATGGAAAACACGTATGAAAGAGTCTTATTGTAACCATTTATATACATAGTGACCCTTGATGGTGTTGGAGATTTTGATTATGCATGCATGGTGAGGTCATCAAAAACTGAGCGCATAGAACTCTGTTACATTTAATTCTCTTTTTGCATAACTTAGTTTATAATATTTTCTGGGTAGTTTTACAAGATGTATGCCTTACAGTTCAACTGAAACTTTCAATATGTGAAAATGTGTGGGATGTCTAAGCTTCATGTAGAACAATTTGATTTAAATACTCCCCAATTTCAATATATATTAGAAACATTGAAAGAGTAACAATTATTTTAATAGCTGCCTTAAACTTACTGTATATATATGTATTTAGCAATAAAAACGTGGCTCCAGTGAGTATTTTTTAACGTTTAGGTTAATCCTATGTGTAGTTCCCATTTGAAATCACCAGTGCTACAGACATGATTACATTTAAGTGTGCATGTAATTGTCTTTCTGGATTAAGGGTGTCATGCAGAATATTTGTGTTTGAAGAAAAAAAGCTGGATGATTTCTTTCTTCTAGTCTCAAGAGATAAATTGCCTACAAAAGGTTTATGCATATTTCTGGTTATTCTGTCCTCATATGGTCTTCTTGCTATGTAGTGCACATGGCTCTGGTACAGCACAGGGTGTTACCTCGGCTCTCTCACCTGCGCAGGCAGCAGTCGTGGTTACACTTGGCACAAAGAACAGAAATGCCCATCATCATCGCCGGTGTCAGAAACAGAGCTGTTCTTGCTGGTAAGGGAACGTCTGAGCCCTAGCTGTGATGACCACTGCCCTGGAAGCAGTCTGACAGACAAAGTATACCTGGGACTCCCACTTCTTCACAGTACTTCATAATGCCCCATAACCCAGGGTTTGTCTTAACAGCCACAGCATCGTCCTTCCCAATAATAATTTACTAAGTGAGAAAAGAGTCAGTCTGGGGAAGAGTATGCTAGCAGGCACTGTGTTGAATCCAGGGGATCATTACACGAAACAATAAAAGGAACCCCTGGAGATCTTGTATGAGAACAGGGACTGGCTGGGGTATCTATCAGTTTCCCTTTGGTCTGGCAAGTCTTCTCTGTTTGTGTCAGGCTTCCCTCCTTTTCTTTGTTCTTAACAGAAAGGAAGCGATTGCCTGATTGGAGAATGGCGGGTGACAGAACAGATTTCATCACAGTGAGCCCTTGTGTTGATGGAGGCCCAACTTGTTCAGCTGAGTATTTTGTTATGCATAACGTAACTGTTGAAATTGGATACTTGAGAGTCTCCGTCCCAGCTGGTAGTATGCTTTTTCAGAAGTGGGGAAAGGAGTAAGTCATGGTCGCCAGAAGGGATGGGAAAGCAAAAACTGGCTCAGTAAGAAAGTGCATCCAAGGTAGAGGGCACACTGCCATGTTCTCTTTTACCACCAAGGTCTTAAGTCGTATTTGTACAAGTATAATTAGGAATACTATTTGACTTACTTGAGTAAAGAGATGAACTGGAGGTGGGATACTTCAGCAGAAACAGATAAAAAAGTAAGAATTCTAAATGCTTTTTATGTTGTAGTAGGTCACAGAAGTTCAAGTCAGAGGCTGGGATATTATGATGGGAATGCAGAAGAAAGTGATGAATCATTTTAGGTGAGAGTCAGAATGATAAAAATTTTAGATATTGTAAGACTAGCCAAGCAGTTACAAAAAAAGGCTTTGATATTATTTCACTGCTCTGATTTCATTATTTAAGAGAGCCCAGTCCAAAAGAAATCTCCTCACTGCTGCTGGAGAGCAGGTTTCCTGTGTATCAACAGAAGATTAAGAGGCATCTGCATGGAGATGCTATGTGTCTGTGCTCCTGCTAGCTCTTTAATCATTAAGGGGAGACATGTCCTGCTTCCCAGGGCCCACACCCTCTTGTAACCGCTGCCTACCTTTGTGGCTTCTTGCAGAGCAGACAGTGTCAGTAATGCAGAAGCCTTTTCACTGCTTTGCCTTTTTCCTTGAAGTTCCACTGATCTGGTAGCAGCTCTTTGTTCTTACTTGTCTGGCTAGCCTTGCTTTTTCTTTGTTCAGGTTGTGTAGTGCAGTAGTGCTCTTTTTTCCAAGTATTTACATGTGTAATGTCAAGGGGAGCTGTTCCCCTGCAGCTTCAGTTCACTCTGGAGCTGAGCAGAGTGAGAATGCGCGTACAGAGACTTATTCCAGTGCATACAAAAACTCCTCAAGACTGGGGAAGTCCTTATACACTCAGCATGTTTTGCTGAATTGCAAGTAATCTCAGAGGAACTGTTGTTTCACAGGGTTACTTGGTTTTAATTTGTGTTGAACTGTGTGTCTCTTTTAGTTTTGAATTGCTGAGAGGTTTCTTCCTCTTGGCCGTAAGCCTAAGCCACCGCTTTTTCACAGCTCAGGCAACTATCATAGCCTTCTTGCTTCTGGACACCTGGCTATTGCCTGAAAGAGCTTCCTTAGCTTGGGCTGCAAACTGTGTTGTGTCTGAAATGTAATTTCGATAGTGGTATTTGCCACAGGAAACAATATCGCTTTGGCAAGAAACTGTACCAAACGACCTTGTCCTAATGGGTCATGTGCCAAAAAAGAAAACGGCAACGCTCGACTTGGACTTTCGCACAGCTCAAAGCTTTGAATCATTATGTTAAAAACAAAACCAAACCAACTGCACATAATTTAACATGGAAATTCTAAGCTTGTGCTTTGTAAGAATGGTGTGTTAAACAGCCATTTTTTTCCCAACCTGGCCTTATACCCAAGTCAGCTGAGTTGTATTAAGAACTAGCACAGATTTAATCCACTGAATTGTTTTGCAGATAGAATCCCACGAGTGCTTCATATGCATTTCATACAGTCTTCCTTCAAAAGAAAATACGCATCAGTGGAGTCTTGACCATGCAGCACAAAAGTCTCCTTCACATTGCTACACTTCAGACTTACTTAATAGCAAAGAGTTAGAAAACATATAATGATCTGGGGTGCAAACTTGTAACCTAGAGGATTTTTTTTTCAGTAAAACAACTAAAAAAATATATGAAGTGCTAAATTGTTTACCTTATTTATAACAAATTTATTTTTTTCCAAAGCTTGAAAATGTATCTTTAAACTTGTAATCTGAATTCTTCTGAAGCAAGCATTATCATGCTGGATTTTTTTGCAGCCAAGTTACAAATCCCAGAAAAACAAGGTTTGCGTGGAAAGTCCTTGGCAGATCTCTCTTGGAATGGCACAAACAAAACTCCTTAACAAGGAGGCATTCATAATTTCTGTCTCGTTACCCTCTGTTGTTACCATCACCAGCTGTAAGGTTACTGGCATCTTTGAATCTTTCCAATAAAAAGCAGAGGGAGGCGTCATCTGAGGGTGGTAGGGAGAGCTATGTTGTATTTTTGAGGCTGGCTTTCTTTGTTAATAGTAATTGTGCTTTATCAGGCTGAGCTATTGCATTGTCTACTTGTTCGCACAGCAAACAAAGTTTAGGAAACACTGAATTTCAGAAGGACATACCTGTTGGTTCCACTTCAGGAGTCTGTGGTCCTGAAGTGTGCAGTGAAACCACAGATGGACAACTTAGTGTCACCATGTAATGAGAAGTGGAGGTTTGTCTGCTTAGTATTCGTAAAAGCTAATTGATACATACTGCAAGTATGTATCAATTGTACAAACTTGTATATACATATTGTATGCATGCAAGAAGCAAAAGCTCAGGAAAGAGTTCAAGGATTTATGATTTTTGAATATTGTGATGTATTCTCATCTCTTTTGGCTATCTTGAGACCATAGTCCCATATATTTGGGGTTTATTAGTGTTTTCACTTATTCATTGTTTCAAGTCCTCAGATTTATCACACCTTGACTGTCTTCGTTGGTGTGTCTAGCTTAAAAGAGAAAACAAAACATTCTGCCTTTTATGCAATAAAATTTAGTTACACATTCTTGTGGCTTAACCTGAGCCAGAAACTAAGCACCATGTGGCTGCTCACTCGCTCCTCCGTGCTCCCAGCGTGATGGGGAGGAGAATCAGGGGGGAAAAAAAAGGAAAGCTTGTGGGTTGAGAGAAGAACAGTTTAATAGCAAAAATAAAATAATTAAAAATATTATTAGTACCAATAATAAGAAAATATTCTTATTGTAGTAGTAGTACTGAAAAGGAATATAACAAAAAGAGAGAGAAATAAAGCCCAAGAAAGACCAGTGATGCTCAGTGCAGTTGCTCACCACGGGCTGACCGCTGCTCAGCCAGTCCCTGAGCAGTGATCGGCCCCTCCTGGCCAACTTCGCCCAGTTTATATACTGGGCATGACATCCTAGGGTATGGAATATCCCTCTGGCTAGTTCGGCTCAGCTCTTGTGGCCATGCTCCCTCGCCGGTTCTTGTGCACCTCTTTGCTGGGAGAGCAGGGAAAACTGAAAAGTCTTTGACTTAGTGTAAACACTGCTTAGCAACTAAAACACCAATGTGTTATCAACATTATTCTCATCCTCAATCCAAATCACAGCACTGCACCAGCTACTAGGAAGGAAATTTAACTCAGTCCCAGCAGAAACCAGGACATACATACTGAGTTTTAGATGTATCCAGTAAGACAAAAGAACTTGAGTCTTATATGTTCATATTTAACAGTATACTTCCTTACAGAGCTTTAAGAATGACATTTAGGAGATAAATTCATACAATATCCAGTGTTTGATAGAGTGCCATTCTCTGGCCAGAGGAGCCAAGCTATGTTCTGAGAATGTCTTAATCTCATTTTAGGTAGGTGGGAGTTTGGCTGGATTCATATGAGGAGATGGAGTAGAAACTGTTTTCAGATGAGTCTTTTCTGCTTCTTAGATTTGGACTTGTGTGGGATATTTTTAATTGACCTGCTGGTACCAGCAAGGGCTGATGTAGCTGGAATTGAACCAGGAGCTCAGTCATTGTGTCTGACCTGAGTTTCTCCTAAGAATGTAAATAAAAGAGCTACCTGAGAAATCTGTAAGTAGAGCCAAGCTTTGACATGGTAAATATTCAGAGGTTAGGCTTAGGCTTAGCATAAAGTCAGTTTTGGATTTACACAGACTTGGTCCCCTCCTTGTTTACCCAAACTGTCTTTGGACTTATCCGTGAGACTTTGGTATTCCCAGATTGGAATATAGCTTAAAGCCTTTTATTCCCTCACAAACTTCTGGACTTTTTGCCAGAAGAAGCACATAAATAATGCTGCTCATGTTACTTTGGCATTCTTTAATCTGCGCTTTTTCTTTTCTGTAGGATGACTGTTACACATGTATTTGTACAGTACTATTTGCCTGAGAGAGCAGCCCATCTTTGCCATGAGTTAATATCCAAGTGTGAGGATGAATTTCATTTCAATATATATGATTGGATTAATGCTAATTCTTTTCATTGATGAAGCAAGAAAAATAAGTAAATGGAATTACTGGAAATTTAAGGTATATTTTCACTTACAGATTACATGGGTGTTTTACCTCCTTAAAATTTGAGTAGTGTATTGGTTCTGTAATGACTTGATCATGGCACATTTAGCTATACTGAAATACATTTTTAGAAAAAAGTTCTACCACTTAAGAGGCTACTCTAGTTTGTTTTTACATATAAATGTTTATAAAATTATTTTCTGATGAATTCAAGGAATAGAACAGTTCTTGAAATCATAGCTAAATGACACAGTGAATCATTTCTAAGGCTAACAGTAATACGTAATGCAAACCATTTGGCAAATACATAATCGTTCTTCCATTTCAAGTTTCATCATGGTAGTTTTCTGTTGATAGGTTTTACCCTGAGCTAGGGGTTGTCCGTACTAATGCAGCCAGCATAAACACTGTATTTTTTATTACAACTAGTGGACAGCAATACAGTCATGCTAAGACCAGATCCAGATTGCTGCTTTACCACTATGTTATTTTCTAGATCTGGCCTCTCAGGTGACAGAAGAAGACTCTGGGCTGTTGCAAATGGCTGTACATTGTTTAGTAGAGAGGAACTGGCAGGAGACTTTAGCCTTGCTTTTCCAGCTTCCTAGGTTTATGTGTTTTGGAGTTTATGAAAAGGATATTATGAAAAAAAAAGAAGTAACTATAGCACGTTAACAGTCTTTTAACTCATTCTTTTCTATGCATAAGAGAAGTAAATAGAGAAGAAAGAATCTGAGGAAGGAACAGTGAAGTTGATGTGGGTATTTTGGAGATAAGAGAAAGGGAAAAAAAAGGTTTACTTTTTGAATTTAAAGCCATCAGGTATGCTTTTCTGTTAAAGTCATGGACAACAAATGGTCTGCTTGGTGACCAAGTATTTCTATTGCATGACAATCATTTTGGAAAGGATTTTAGCTGCAGGTGTAACTTTTTTGGATAAAGTCACAATTTTTTTTATCCTCTATTTTGCTTAACAGTCATGTACAATGTCTTTTTCAGCCCGTGACAAAGATCTGTGCTAGTGAAATTAGTGCTAAGTATGCCCCAGGTCTGCAGAATTAATATCTGAGACCTGCAATATGAGTCAGTGGAAAAAAATATCCACAAGGTTTATATTTTTTTAATTAAACAATTAAAAAATAGACTACATTGACTACTCTGTACACAAAGAGTGACATTGAAGAAATTAACAAATCTGTAGGCTAGAGCCCAACAGTAACAGTCACTTAGAGCAGTGGTGAACGCTGACATGAAGGAAGCTTCTGAGACCCAAATTGTGGAGCTGTGCAGGCACCAAGCCTGCTGCGAGCAGAATGCACAAGAGCTGGAAGGATCCTCTGTTTTGCACCAGCTGCCAAAGGCTTCCAAAGGCAATAGTCACAGCTGGCAGCCACTCAGGAGCAGGGACATCCTAAATTTGGCTTTTACTGTGGCAGCAGTGAGTTGGCTTTTTGTATTACAGCCTTTCCACGTCCTTTAATAATTTTTTGTGTGAGGGATGCCACTAGGCCAATGTAAGACTACATGAAGAGACAGAATAGGGACCAGATATAATGTATATGAGAAGTATGAACGTTAAACCAAATAATTAGTATTGGCATAGATTTTAACAAGATGTCTGGTAAAAAGTCTAGTTTGTAGCAGATGTCTTACATGTTTTCCAGACCATTCTTAGTACAGTGGTTTCTGCTCTCAAAACTAGCCATGCTGCTAGGAGCTTTAGAGGTGGAAAGGGGAATTTACTATCCATTTATTCAAAAGACTTATAATGTAAATTTTTCCTCCAGTCTGTCACAGTAATGGATTATAACTCTGTGTTTCTTCCACCTGTCTCCCCGTAATACCAATGCAATTTACCAGAGCATAAACTGTTACATTTATCATAATGCTGATTAATTAGAAAGGTCTTAATCTCTTAAGAAGCTATATGATTGGAAAGAGTTTATTGAGGGGACAGGTGGTAATACACATGGAACACAGGTCATCTGGCAAGCTGCAATTTAATGATGCCTGCTCTCTCTTGTGGATTTTCTTTTTCTTTCTCTCCCATTCTTTTGTCTGGAACCCCAGAGGAGGAAAAAAACAGGTTTAATTTCAGTACCTGCGTGTTGTGGGAGTGTTATCTTGATTTAGAATAGATGCCAATCTCATATGGCTCCAAACAGCCTTATTAATTGGAACGCAAATCTAAATCACAGAATGGCAAACTCATAAGCAAATGCAATGTTTTATATCCCCTCTGAAAGAAAAATACATTAACATGAAAGGAGAAAATTTTTAATTCTGCGCCTCTAATGAAGTTATATTTCAAGATTTGTTTAATCCTTTTAATTTCTACCTGAATTCTCCAAGAATCTGGGTTCTGGTTTACTGTTTAGTTAAGTCCCTGGAAAATTGCAATTATCTTTGCAATCTTTTGATCAAATCCTTATTCTGTAAGTCTCAGAGACCAGAGGGCTTTTAAAATTGGTTTATATTATTCTCACACCCTAAAATAATGCCTTTTAATTGGACAAAGCTACTCTGTATCTTGTACCAAGAAGCTGGTAATTGTATTTGCTGTGGTTTTTACGGTTGTGCTAAGGCTGTGGCAGTGTTCAATCAGAGAGTCCATCAAATCTCCAAGTAAATATTATATGCAGTATTTGAGCATATAATCACATACACTAATTATGATCATAATTTTTACATGATTTGCCCGGTACAGTTATTTCCCTGTGGACTAGTGGCATTTAATACAGGAGCTTCAGGGCAGGACTGCTGTTTATTTAAAAATTAAAAAAAACAACACCTAAGTAATATACTTTAAGAATTCAGATTTAAATAGGGTTTTTTCATTCCAATTTGACCACAGATTTCTACAGAGGCTAACATTGACCAATACTTCCTTAGAACACGGCTCTTCAAACAAAGAGAATGCTCAGGAGGCCTGAAAACCTTAGTCCAAGGCTTCTTTTACTGGTTATTTACTTCCAAAAAGCTTAGGAGTTGCCTGTTTGGATTAAGCTAAATTAGAAAAACTAGGCCTCAGATTAAATGTACTGTGTGCAATATCTGTACTACATTAGGACGTTTTGTATGAATATTAGCAGAATCGACTAGTTAATGGTTAGCCACCATTATTTGGTTTTAGATTATCTGGATTTTTTTCTGTGTGGCTCCTTTAAAGCTGTAATTCAGAAACCAGTGGAGTCATTGACTCGCTGATTCCTTCAGTCAAAGAACTATTCATTAAGTATGCTTTGGGTTACATCTGCTGCTGACTACATACCTGCAAATCTGCTGAGTGGCTTCAAAATCCTAAAACATTAAAGAAACAGAAAAATACTTTGTTTCATTGCATCGGGTGGAGCAGACACAGGCAAACATTTCAAGCAAACATGCTTTGAAATTCCATGCCTTTCCAATGGAAAGATTTCCCCCTCCCTTTCACCCCTGCAGTGGATGTTTGTTAACTCAAATTATATGTATTGTGGCACACTTCCGAAAAAAATAATAAAAATTTGGGGCATTATTTATATTCTTCAAGTGACATCATCATAAACTTCATGCTCTTCAACCTTTATAACATAAAATAACCACTAAGGCACTGCGATTCCTTAGTTTAGAATAATGATATATAGGATACATACTGAGATATTTAAAATAATAGCATAAAGAAAAATCAGAACTCGATGAGGCACGTTTTGATTTTCAGATTTGTCAGTACTGACACTTGCCACTTGAGGGAGTGATGCATTAGGTGCTATTTGGACTCTGTCCCTTCTCAGTTTCGCATACGCTGGGAGCTCAGTCTAAGTGGAAAATTTGGACATAACACAAGGACATTTTGGCTACAAAGGAAACTTAAGATGCACTGTATTAAAACATTTTTGACACTTACCCTTCGGGATCACTGTGTGGAACTTGAGAACACTTTGCTTGCCAGATTCATGGGGAGGTGCCTACAGGTTGTGTTCTCTTGCAGGTTGTGATTACCAGAGTCACTCTGGGAGGTGCTGCTGTGGAGAGCTGAGGCGTATGCTGCAGTCAAGCAGCTCTTTGAAGTCCTTGTGGTACTATCTCTGAATTAGCATGCAGAATGCCCGTTTCTTATGGATTTAGTGTGCCTGGGAGTAGAGGGATTTCAGCCTCCTGCTTTAATCCAGTCTTGTTTTACTGAATTATTTATTATTTGCAAGTGGTTGGGAAGGCCGGCTCATGCTTCTTACAGCATGGCTGTGAGATGTTACAGTGCAAAGAGCCTGTTTTTAAACTGAGGGCAAGAACCCAACGTGCCACACTTGCTTTCTGTATATTTGATACAGAAAACATGACTGAATATAGAAAAATCTTCTTGATATAATTAGACCAAAAAGTGGGATACCTCTTAGTGTTAATGATTTGTGCTTCAATTATTTTTTAAATTATTTGTTTTTACTTATAATCAATAGTTGCTATCTTTGTTATTCTAATATAAATTTGCCTAAAGTTGAAATCTGCTGCTGTGTATCTACGATGTACATCTAGTCAGCATGTATTAGTCCTTTTGTACATGTGGGTTTGTGTGCATTGCTACATTTCTGTAGCTCCTAATACTTATTTTAGAAGTTACTCTGAAGAGGCATATTAACTTATATAAGGACTATATTAGAACAGAGATTTCTAATAACAATATGTGGTACTTTCCTACGCAGCTGTTGTACTGGAACACATGTAGCACAGACAAGATGAGAAAATTGTAAATTCTTGGTGTTTTACTAACTAAGTTAAATAACAACGTGACTATAAAAATACAGGTGCTACTTTTTTCTTACATGAGCTTAAGATTTTTCATTATGACATCCCAGATAAACTGTCCACAATGTCCAAAAATTACTGTTCTAATTGTTTAATTGTTCCTGGTTTTCTAACAGGACTTAAACCCACCTTTATTCAGCCACTGCTTGACCTAACTAGTTTTTAGAAGAATACCAAGGCAAAACCCTTGTGGGATATCTGACAGCTTCTTGTCTGGGAACATTTTGTACAATCTGGTGAACTCTAAAGGTACAAAACTTCAAGTTCAGAGATCTTATTAAAGTGTCATTTACCTCAGATCTGATGAGTGGCATCAAGAGCTGAGAGGATGGGAAATAAACTCCCCAAGGCTATCTATTACTCTTACGTATTTCAGCGTTCTAAAAAAGCTTAGGATAGTGACTAGACTAGAATTTTTATTGCAGGAAAATAAAAAGTATTTAGTGAGCTCACAAAGCATAGTATCTGTTCTGAAAGAGTTTTTGCTACATCTATTCTGATTAACTTGTCCATGTAAATATGGAATAGTATACTACATTCTGTGGAAGCTTGCACTCCTTTTCAGTTGTGAGCACTTACTATAAAGCATATTGCAGTTTCATATGACAATATTACAAGCCCTTTCACGCCTCTGAGTCCTTTTCTAGAACTTAATTTCAAGGCCTACAGTAGTCTCTCAGACAAGGGGAGTACATGATGGGAAAACCCAATTGCAAGGAGCATTTGTAGAGGTAAACTGTCAGGTTGTACAGTAGTGGTCTCTACACCTTTCCTAGTATTTCCTGCCATGTACCTTTGTTTTTTCTGGCTGCTGTTACACACTGAACTGATGCTTCAACAAAGTTATTCCTCTTAACTCCTCGGGTCTTGCTTCTTAAAAGTAATGGCCAATTCAGAGCCTTTAATTCTCTACACAGCTTCAAGATCTCTGTGTACTAGGTTTACATTTGTCTGTCTGAATTTTACCTGTCGTCACAACCAAATCTTCTAAGGCTCTTGTAAAGCTCTTCTGTTGGCCCTTAAATGTTAAGTGTCTGGGATATCATTGCCAGCAAACTTTCTTGCTTTCTTGGCCTCCAGGTTGCCGTATCAATCTGCAAAAATAGTCCCAAGTTTTGCAGAATTCACTGGTGACTTCCTCCCCACACTGTGAGACCCCTTATTAGTGAGTCCCTAATCTTTCTTTCCTGTATTCTCATCAATGGTACATCCATGCAAGACCATTTCCTCTTACTCTGCATTTTTCTGGTGTCCTTTGAACTTTTGGTGAGGAACCTCTTAACAGCTTTTGGCAAGCAGAGTATTCCGTCTTGCTGACATTTCCCATAATCACAGCGGTGTCAGCCTTTTCTGGTGATGCAGTTTTTATTAGGTGTTACCAGTTGTCCTTACTGAACAGCTCTTTAAGGATTCCTAGATAGTTGATGATGTAATGAGAAAGAGGGAGGCTGCTGGTTTTTAGTAATAACATAATCCTGCAGACTGTTTGATACTTGGTTTCTTTCAGTCTTTAACCATCTTGAATAATCTCTGTGACCTCCTTTTATCTTTACTGCTGAGATGAAGTCTGAGTTAATCTTCTGAAAAACCATTATATGCTAAAGAAAAGAAAGCTGTTAGCGTGCATTATAAACAGTAGAGGAAGGTTTTCTGTTTGGAGAACATCAATGGATGTTGCATTTATAATAATTTGTTATATAATAATGATCTTATCAAATGCAGCAAAATACCTGTATCTTCAAAGTGATTATAAAGAAAAAAATGACTACCTGATTAGAAAGTGTTCCTTACTAACAAAATAGCGTTCTCAGGAAACAAATACAGGGTAGAGCAAAAACTGCAAGTCGTGCACGCTAAGTGAATCATGGGATACACCCACTGACTACATTATTCCTTCCACAGAAATGCACACGCCAGACTTCTGCATTTTGCAGCTCAGAACAGCAAGAGTATGTACTATGAACAAAAATGCCAGGTAGCTGTATGGACATTATTATTTAATCTTAACAGCTTGAACGTGTCTGTGTAATCCAAGTGTGCAAACCATTCTCTCATGGCAGGTGAGGGCAGAGTGGTAGCTGTCAACAAAACAACAGTGTTCTTACCATTATTAAAAGGCCCTTCGATTGTCTTTGGATTTAGTTGCTTCCATTAGATTAATATTTGTCACAGAAATACACTGTTAGCAAAAATTAAGAAAAAGCTGACACATATAGGATGTTTGGATTTACAGAGCATGGAGCATCTCCTATCATAATGGATATTGTTGAAATACTGGTCTTTATTTAAGAAATGATGTTTTGAATTTCAGGAAATGACTCTGTAAAAATGAAAGGAAGAAAAGGAAATTAGCCTATGTTAGAAACTCTCCGGGAGGGAAAATGAAGAAAAGAAAGTCAGTGCAAACAAAGGGGAAAGACAGAGGCTGAATCAGAGAAAGATGGGGATTGTCACAGAGAATGGAGTGTGGGTGAAAGGTACTTGACAGTTTCTCAGGTCTAGAAATGCCCACTTAATCTTTCCAGAAGCTCAACAGTCTCTTCCAGTTGTACCAGTTAATTAAAAATCCCACCCAGACCAACCCTCACCATTTGTACTAACTTTGCCTTGCTACTGTGGTAATCTACTACAGAGAAATGCAGTGTACTTTAAGACAGGCCACGTTTCAAATATGACTGGTCTGGAATGTTACAGAATGCCACAGCCAGCTGCTCGGAAGCCCCCAGCTTTGTGTCTGTCTGTGTTTTAACCCCATTCCCACTGGCTCCTCTCACTGTTTCTCTGGACTGCCATTAAACTGTGTTTCCAAAGGGGTTGCTAGTATTTCTGGATTTTCTCTTTTCTCTTTTAGCAGAAAATGGTGGTGGTCACCAACAAAAGTAATGAACCAGAAAGAAAATGGAACTCTCCATCAGTGTGGATACTTTCAGGCTAATGGGATCAATATTGGAGGCGAGAGAGGTAAGGCACAATCTATTTCTGGCGTATCTGGAGTGCTTGGGAGTACATCAACCCAGATAGCTCCCAGCAAGATATCTTTACCATGCACCAAATCATTTATACTCGTAGGGTGTATTTTTGCTTTGGGAATAGTCTGGTCTTTCTGCTTGTGCTCAAAACCAGGACTTCCTGAAAATGGTGCAGACACAGTGACACTGCCTCAGGGTCCTAGTGTTGCAAGTATCTAGGGCGGGTTGGCTGACCTCCTTCTGGTGGTGTGAGGCCTTGGAAAGAAAGGCACTAGCAGTGACCGCCCTTTTCACCACGGCTTAGCAGCGAAACCCATCAGCCTTTCATGTGGACACAGATCCAAGCCTTAGGACGCTCCCGCCCGAGCTCGCTTTGCCTGGGCAGGGTGCAGGGGCAGCGCTCACACCAGGGCTGTCTTGCAGGGCACGGGTTAAATTTAAGTCTGAACGTCTCTTCTGCCTTGCAGTGAAATGTGATAAATTCTGGTGTGCTCATGCATGGTGATGCAGTGTAAATAAAGCATGCTTATTTATTATTGAAAATAATGAAGAAGGTGCTCCCTTTGCAGTACATGAACAGCTCTCTCATCGTGACCTTCCGCGTGTTTTAAGTAGGTCGCCGCAGGCGCTGGGCCGTTCTCTGGCGAGCCTCAGGCCTCCATCATGTGCCGTAATAACAAGATTTTCTTCATGTGCTGGAGGAGCCCACCCCAGAGTCCTACCGAGGGTCTAGAGCCGCGCCTTCCGCCCCCCCGCTCCGAGCCTGAGCTCGGCGGGGACACCCTGGCCGTTCGGTTTCCCCCTCCCGGGCCTAGTGCGCAGGCCGGGCCGCGCCGCGGGAGCGAGGAGCCCGCCCCACGTCTGTCCCCGCGGGCGGCCGC
>VZZY01018349.1:187222-198542 GCA_013400335.1 Eurystomus gularis
CGGGGGAAGAGGCGGGCGGGGGTTCCCGGCGGGGTTACCGCTGGCGGCGGGACGGGGCCCTCCCGAGGAGCCCGTTGCGGGGACGGGCTGTTCGTCAGCCTGGCACGCTTGGTGAGCACGGCTTGCTCCCCTCACCTGCAGGGCTGCTGGGTTTTAAAGAGATTGCTGTGGGAAGATCTCATTAGGTACGAAAAATCAAGTGGTGAGATCGGGCTTCTGATCCAGCAGATCAAGGGGAGCAGCCTCCGTCCCGGCTCCTCGCCCCGGCCGCGGGTCGCAGAGCTCGTCCGGCCGGTGAGCTGCCCCCTGCGGCTTCACCGCGCTGAACGGCTCCGAGTTACGCCGAAAAAAAGGAGTAAAAGAAGCTGTCTGTAAGCACAGACAGAGCTTTGGGGATTTTTAGAAAGCTTGGTGTAAAAAGAGGTTGTCAGAGACTGGTATGCTCTGTGCAATTCAGAGTGAAACTACGGTATTTTGTGTACTTTATGTACGGATTGTACCATAGCAGATGTTGGTGTGGACATCGGACACTTCCAGAACCAGCTACTGAAAGTTTCAGAATATAAGTTATGGTTATTTGTGGACGCTTAATTTGGCTTCCTTGTGTTACAGTAGAGATTTGGCAAATTGATCATGTAGGTCTTTGCTCTTTCTTTGACACCCTGAACAGACAGAGCTGGACTCTAAACAGATCTCAAAGTTTACAGCCTTTTAAAATTTGAGTGGACTTTGAAAAGGACACCAAAAGGAGTGGTCTTGGGTGGGTCTTGTATTAAATGTCCTGTCCTTTTCAAAATTGATGATTTGGGGTTTTTTTTCATAGCTTAGAAGAATGCACGTTTTTCTTCTTTATCTCATCTTAGAAACAACTGATCTCTCCAAGGATTTAAGTATGACAGACTCTCAAAATGGACACATTTACAGACAGATAGAGAAAACAATTTTTTTTTAAATTAAACTACAAAAGTCTAATACTGAAAACTAACTGTAGGTCGATCTTTCAATATTGCTCCATACTTCCACTGTTAAAGAATTGCTTTACATTGCATCAATATTGTTAAGACCATGAACATTTAAACAAAGCAGTTTCTAGATCTTTTCAGGGATTGAGAGTTGGTTTCTAGGTTTGCACATGTAATTCCTAGACTTATTTTTTTTTAGTTGTAACAGTAAACATGTTACCTTTCTCAATGGTAGTAGTTTATAACAACTGTAACAATTTTCTTTCCAGTATACTGAAGTATGTTCTTACCAAGATCTGTCAAAGTCAAGAGGACTGCTGATGAGGACAAAAGTTGTACAGCTAAGAAAAATAAATTGTCTTCTGGAGCGTCTTTGCTAGAGCAGACCACCGAGTTCCAAGACTGTAAATCAGTTAGAACAGAAACTTCTACTTCAAGTTGTAATTTGAATGAAGTTGTACAAGAATGCACAGAACCTGTAGCTGGAGACCTTGGTTCAACTTTGGGAAAGGACAACCGAAACACTGATGAAGATAGCACTTTGGAAGAACCCATAAAATCCTTCAGCAAATCCCAGCGTTGGGCAGAACCTGGAGAACCTGTATGTGTTGTGTGTGGTCGCTATGGAGAGTATATCTGCGATAAAACAGATGAAGATGTTTGTAGCTTGGAATGTAAAGCCAAACACCTTCTACAAATTCAAGCAAAGGAAAAAAACCTGAAATCTGATCAACTCACACAGGCAGAATCTCAAGCAGAAACTCACCTGCTTAATACACCGTATTGCTACAGAGATCATTCCTTTATTTTAGGTTTACGAGATGAGCAGATTGAGAATCTTAAACTGCAGCTAGGTATTGCTGTTCAGGGCCAGCAAGTTCCAAGACCTATTGTTGAGTTTGAACACTGTGGTTTTCCTGAAACTTTAAACCATAATTTAAAGAATTCTGGCTATGAAGTCCCAACTCCCATCCAAATGCAAATGATCCCCGTTGGACTACTGGGGAGGGATATTGTGGCTAGCGCAGACACAGGCTCTGGAAAAACAGCAGCCTTCCTACTCCCTGTCATTATGAAGGTTTTGGAAGAGGTAATGAAACTTCATGTGTTTAGACAAAGTTGCTTGCAACTTTGTCTCTTGGATTCCCAATGTAACTGAGAATGTAATTGCAGTGTTTTTTGATGATGTTCAGTGATTTATTTTACTTTGATTGATGGAGCATTGGTTCTTGGAGGCAAGGGGAGGTGCTGATTATTTCTAATGACTTTGAATGTTTTTTTACTTTGGTCAGGAGATAAAGCAACTCTATTAATATTGCCTTTTATACAGTCTCTCCTTGTTAAGAACAGTAACCAAATTCAGTGGTAAACTTCCTAAGTGACTTAAAATAGAAAGTGAGAATAATTCCAGGCTCTCTGCAAGAAGTTGTTCCTGTATCTTGATATGTCTGATGGCTGAAAAATGGTGGTGGGGGGGGGGGTTGGAGGGTTGGCAGTTGCATAATTTCTCAAAGTAATTTCTGTTGGAATATGTTCAGGTGACCATCAAATAACTACAGGAATTTGGGGTAATATAATTTCTGAAATCCTCTAAGTTATACAGCCTCCCCTTTGATAGTGTGGGAAAAGGCAATTAAGAAAACTTGCTTGATAAGTACATGAGTGCATGATGAGAAGTAATGGCAAACAGTTTTTTGTACCTTGTGTGTGGTTCAGTATTACTTTTTGCTTTAATGGTTTTATTAAAAAAGAGGTGCACAAGAATATATTTGAAAATTCTGGAACTGATTCTGATTGATGTTTTGGAGTGTTTAGATGCCTTTATAAATATATGTATGTATACACAGAGACGTGTATATATACATTTTTTCAAATGAATAATTTAAGGATTAGGTGTTAGTTATTTTAATCTTTAAAGTATTGCAGCATTAGTTTTAAGAATGGAAGCATTATATAGGAGCATTTAAGAACAGGAGTCTTACACTCCAGTACCCCATCTGTCTGATGATCATTAGACTGGACATCAGGAAAACTTTTTTCACGGAAAGAGTAGTCAGATATTGGAATGGGCTGCCCGGGGAGGTGGTTATGGGATATTTGACAGTTCCTGGCTTCTCCATATCTACGTAGATACCTTTTTTGGGGGTGGTAAGTTGTTGAAGTGCTAGGGCCTGTGTTGTGGGCCCTGAGTAGGGGTTGACCTGTAGATGAGTCACAACCTAGCAGAATGTTTCGTTTTCTCTACTGGCTTCAGGCTCCAGAGGCAGAACCTGGCCCACCTGTGTCTCTGTGTCTCTGCCACCACCCAGGTGGTCATGATTGGAGTGGTGGGCAAAGCCAGGGCTATATTAACCAGGAGCCCATGAGTTGGAAGAGCTTTCTGTTGGGTGTGGCTTCTGTTTGGGCTGGCTGCGTCTTGCTGAGCTCTCATGGTGGTGTCCTTCCATGTGGAGGGTCCCTGAGGGAGCCATCTCTGTCTGTTGTGTCCAGCAGGCGCTGCTGGCACCACAGTGGGCAGTGGAGGAGCTGGGCCCACAGGAACCTATGGCAGGACTGTCTGAAATAAGACTTGTGAGGGGTTGTTGCGGAGTTCAGTGTTGGCCTGTGTGATCAGGCAACTGATGGCAGCATAGAATGATGATGGCTGAATCAGCACAACAGTTATTAAGTTAAAGCACTGTTGACTACTTGAAAACAGCTCAAAAAGCCCACACAAGTACTTAACTATGTAGTTCTTTTGGTGATATAGTGGGAAAGGAACAACCTCCTACTGTTGGTCCACTCTAAATATTCCAGTTGGAGACCAGAAAAAAACACATACCATCCAGAAATCTGTTAAGTGAATTTGTGATTATAGTGTTAATATATGAGAGAGCTTGGTTTATTTGCTGAAGAAGTGGTCGGTATTACTGAAACGTGTTTTGAAGCTAGACCATTATTCTGCCTTTATTTTCCCCATTTTACCTTATGCTCATTTTATTCTGTTAGTATGTGTTCACTGGAGTTAGGAATCCATATTAATTTGAGAGGAATTATTACTCTCTAATGTTCTTATTCTGGGTTGCAGAAATATC
This sequence comes from Eurystomus gularis, assembly GCA_013400335.1. Lineage (NCBI taxonomy): Eukaryota > Metazoa > Chordata > Aves > Coraciiformes > Coraciidae > Eurystomus > Eurystomus gularis. Next base: position 191,259 of record VZZY01018349.1, read on the forward strand.
AGTGAAGTAATGGTTTGCTTGAAGATCCTTATATAAGGAACAAAAAACCCCCAAAACTTAGGACTGTGCCACTTTAATGATTCATCTCTACCTGACTGACTAATAGTGAGTCAGAGGGGCTATTAATTTTGTTCTCAAATTTCAGAGATATGTTTTTGCTGTATGAAGTTCCTATCACTGCTTATCTTCTCTGGCTAATACTTTGTTTTTACTTAACAGTGTGCAAGACAGTAAAAGGAATTGATCTGTTCCTGTAATATCAAGACTTGCAAAAACTTTTTTTTAATCATCTCTAGATTCGAGTAGCATCCGTGTTTTGGGTTAATGTGGAATTTACTCTGAATTTCTGTTACAGATGTAAAAAAATCTTTACAAATGACTATTAGCTTTCTGCGCCCTTTTTGTTGTCAGGAAGCTATTCTCACAGTGTACTTCCACAGGCATTCATTTTTTGTTTTCCAAAGTTGAGTGATTGAGGGATAGACTTCCTTGGCATGTATTGGTAAAAGTATAATCCCTTTCTACCTTCTGTCATCAAATAGAAAGGGTATTAGCAATCGAACTGTATCCACAGTAGCTGCACTACGTAATTTATATTTTAATATTGGGAGATTTAATCTTGAAAGCTTTTTATCTAAATAATAAAGCAATTCCATGTTCAGCAGATTTCTCCCCCTCTTTCTAGACACAAACTCCATCTGCCCTTATTTTGGCACCGACAAGGGAGTTAGCAATTCAGATAGAGAGACAAGCCAAAGAACTGATGGCTGGTTTACCAAACATGAGAACAGTTCTTCTGGTAGGGGGTTTACCACTGCCACCACAGCTTCACCGTCTCAAGCAAAATGTTAAGGTAAGGACTATAGCGTGGAAAGATCGTGTGGAGAGTTACGTTTTCATGACATTCACAACAAAGGAAAATGTTACAGCTGGCAGGTATGGACACAGAAAGGTGTATTTTTTCCAAGTCTAAACTATTAAAATAATTGTTAGCTCTTGAAAATTTTGGAAATATTTTTACTTCTGGTTAAACATACAATATCTTTTGGGGGTTTTAAAAAGTTTCATGCATGATATTGTGGCTTTAAAAGACTGAAATATGCTGTTTTATTAGACAAGGAGTTGAAATGTAGAGCAAAATTAGTTTTTAATACAGATTACATTGGTTGTGTTTAGACACTTCCATTAGAGTTCCAAAAGGTCCATTTCCTTTTGAGGCTTCATAATTTATTATCTGTAACAGTCTTACGACTTGAACACACGTGATCTCACTAATTAGTGCCCTTCTCACCTATGTGCTGTAACTATCATTTTTTCCTAGGACAGTCATCTGTGCTTTCACGGAATTTCTAACTATGGGGGTTTTGTTTGTTTCTTTTTTTTTTTCTTTTTAGGTTATAATAGCAACACCTGGAAGACTTCTTGAGATTTTAAAGCAAAGTTCTGTTCAGCTGCATGACATAAAAATTGTAGTGGTGGATGAAGTAAGTTTTTACTTATCAGGGCTGTATTGCCTTTACAGAGGTCCTTGAAGAGCCAGTGCAAGTGGCCAATCTAACTGATTAAACATTCAGAGTGTTCATTATAAAGATGTATTGTATTTCTTAAGAGAAAAAATAATTTTAAACACAATTTGAAGTGTATTTTAACAACGCATATTCAAATTACCTGACAGGGTAATTCTGTTGGACCAGTGTGAACCATTTGGTTATAATTTACTCATTTAGCTTTTCTTCTGACTGAAAATACCCCTGCATTTGGATTGTTACACGCCAGTCATACGCATTATGGTACGTCTGTCAGTTCAAGTTCAAGATTCTGCTGCTTATGGAAAAACTTGGTACAAATCTTGTATTTTTCGCTTAGGTGGATACCATGTTAAAAATGGGTTTCCAGCAGCAAGTGTTGGATATTTTGGAAGACATCTCTCATGATCATCAGACCATACTGGTGTCAGCCACGATTCCAGTGGGCATCGAACAATTAGCAAATCAGCTTCTGCACAATTTTGTAAGAATAACAGTTGGAGAAAAGAATCTGCCATGTTCCAATGTTCGCCAAATTATCTTGTGGGTAGAGGAACCATCTAAAAAGAAAAAACTGTTTGAAATACTAAATGTAAGTATAACTTTTTTTTTCTCATAGGAGCAACTTATAAAGCTATTCATGTCTTTACACATCCCTGTCAAGTTCTCATCTCTTACTCTAACCTGTATGTAGTGAAGAGGTGGAGTGAGGTTAAGCATAAATCTGCACTAACGAGTTCAGTAGTTCTGCAATGTAAGAGCTGTAATGGTAATTTCAGGGGTTACTCCTCTCCCGTTGCTCACACCCCGTTCTGTGCAGCAGCAAACTAAAATTCCTGGGCTGACATCCAAGTTCAAGTTGATTTTTTGGGGTTTTTTTGGTGCGGTTTTTTTTGTGATTGGCAGTATGGCATCCCAAAGATTTGTACTGGTTATCTCTGAGTGGTAGAGGAACAGCACTTTATTAAACTGTCACAGCTGCTTTATGGCCTGGGAGTGATTTCTCATTTTATAAGTTATTAAAGAAACCAGTAAGAAAATTTAATTTCTTTCTTTCTTGAATTTTCTTTATATGAATAATAGTGTATATCTTTTCTGAGTACTTTGTGAGGGGAATTTTAGAGTCTTTGCTGAGGTTATCCAAGTAAATCAGAATCTTTAACTGAACCTCAGAACTTAAAGAAATTCAGGATTATGTTGTAACATTTGAAGAAACGTAAAAGTAAGCTTCTGAGCTCTAAAAAATGCATGTATTGATACAAACTTAAATTCTGAGTTTACAGGTATTTGTGATATGCAGATTTGTATGGTTTCATGGCTGGTATCTTGTTCTTTCTTATCTAGAGTCTAAAAACATTTGTCCATCTGAAAGTCTTGTTAATGTTAGAGATAATGAGCAGAAGAAATTGAATCCAAGTTGCTGATGATGAGCAGCAGACTGTTGTAATACCTTCTTACATAAACTATTTAATTTTACAGGATAAGAAACTCTTCAAGCCTCCAGTGTTGGTATTTGTGGACTGTAAGCTCGGAGCAGATCTGTTGAGTGATGCTGTTCATAAGATTACAGGATTGCAGTGTACAGCTATGCATTCTGAAAAGTCTCAGGTGGAAAGAACAGACATATTACAGGTTTGTGCCCCCTAAAGTTATGGGGGGTTTGATAGATTTAAAATGGCCAATTTATTTTAAAGGTATCTTTATTTGAATGAGTTAAGTCATAATATACTTATTTTCTGTAGTAAAGCCTGGGGTATTGCTGGGAGAGAGGGGGGACAGATGGGACCAAGCAAAACTGTAAATGCAGATAAATACTGGAGACTATTTCCTAGGTTATTTGCTTTGAAATGGGAATTTTAATATGCATTTACCTTTAATTGATTTTTTTTTTAAATTAAAATAATAGTTTTACTCTCAAATTAGCTCAGTGAATTAAATTTCTGTTTAAATCAATAATACGGGTGGGGGCATTTTCTCTTCTGCAGTAGTATCATTCCACTGGCTGTGTTCTTACACTGTATAATTAACCTTAGCCTGCACTTGGAGAGGTTCAAAAGTATAAATAAGGAAATAAAAAATATTTTTGTTTCTTCCTTCCTTGCCAGGGGTTACTTGAAGAGAAGTATGAAGTTATAGTAAGTACTGGAGTCCTTGGACGAGGGCTTGACCTTGTCAATGTCAAACTGGTAGTAAATTTTGATATGCCTTCAAGTATGGATGAATATGTACATCAGGTAAATAAATAAATTGCTAAAGCATTATTGGAAAAGTATACTGAAATATATCATCTACCTATGGAAATTTAAATCTAAACATAAAGATTATGTTCATCTTCAGAATATTGTTTTTGTAGGAAAGGAGAGAAAGGTGATGAATATCTCTTCCTTAAGTTATCTTACGTAAATTACTAAAACCCAGAATGCTCTTCTTGTATCTCCTATACAAGTTATTAAAACCTAGAACAGAGTTCTTTTATCAATTATCTTTGCAGTGTTATTATTCTTCCTGTTTCATACTTTCTTTTACCATTTTGTGTCTGTAGAAAACAAAGTTTATCATGTTTTTACTATCTGTGTGAAGAAAGGTGGCACACCCCACTTTCTGCTGCAGCTCATTTGCAGTGTGGGATACGCATGTAATACAATCAGGAAACCAGTCGTGGACTTTATTTTCATTCCCTCTTCCTACTCCAGTATCTCCTCTGATGTTTTTGCTATTTCCTGCTTTAAAAAAGATACGTGGGTTGTGCGTGTGTGGTTTTCTTGTGTATGTACACACACCTCAGGCCCAGTTTGGCTAGCTGATCAAGAGAACTAATTGTTACCCTCATTTTGGCGCTTGTGAAGCCACAGTACTCCGCTACTGTGTCCAGTTTTGAGACCATCAGCTACAAGAAAAGCCAACAAACTGGAGTGAGTCCAGACAAAGTCAGGGGACTGGCATACGTGACACGTGAAGAGAGGCAGAGGGACCTCGGCTTGTAGGGATGTAATTGCCGTCTTCTATTTGGTAATGGGCGGTTACAGAGGAGAACAGAGGCAGACTGTTCTTGGAGAAGCACAGTGAAAGGACAAGAGCCAACGGTCACAACTTGCTGCAAGGGAAATTCTGGCCTCGTAAGAGGGAAAAATGTTTTTCACTGCAAGAGTAGTCAGGCAGTAGAACGCGTGCCCGGAGAGGTGCTGGGACCTTTGTGCTCGGAGACACTCGAAATTCCATAGGACAAGGCCTGGCGCAAACTGATCTAACTTTGAAGTTAGCCCTGTTCTGAATAGCTGGAAAGGACCTCTGGACGTCATCCAGTCTCAGAAACTCCTAAAGTATTCTGAATTACAACTGCAGTGCACCTCTTTGGTTTTTGATTACTTTTCTGCGAAAGTTTCAAGCAAGTAGTAAATAAATAAAAATAGTCTTTCCTAGCACCAGAGCTATACCAGTGTTAACATACTATCTGTTCCTCAATAAAGCATCTATGTAGATTCCTTTCTGATTTGTTCAAGGACTTGGGATAATACTGATAAATAATTTCACGTTACTAGAACATTGAAAGTAAAGGGTGTTTTTATGATCATGCTTGTACATACTGTGCTTGATACGAGATACATGTGTGTGGCTTTGCCATGATAAGACATTTTTTGAACATTCTGTTTGGACCAGATTTACAATAAGCCTTTGCTTATGGGCAATATATCTCAGTATCAATATTGGACTTCTGGTGTGGCCCATAAACAAGTCATAATTTCAGATGCATTTAAGCTAAAGTTTCAGATCTGCACATCCTGAATTCAGGAAGTTTATTAAAACTTCGTGCTTAGAGGATGAGATAAAGAGATTTGGCCTTGTCAGTTAGGGTAGTTGCTTGGTTTATAACAGAAAATAAACTGAGGACGTGTCAAGGCCTTCCGTTTAATATTGATAACTTAGAATGTGTTTTTGCTTTTTTAGGTTGGAAGAGCAGGGAGGTTGGGTCACAGCGGAACTGCGATTACTTTTATCAATAACAACAGCAAGAAGCTGTTTTGGGATGTTGTGAAGAGAGTAAAACCAACAGGCACCATTCTTCCCCCCCAGCTGCTTAATTCCCCGTATCTTCATGACCAAAAGAGAAGGGAACAACAGAGACTTAAACAATCACAGAACAGCCTTGTAACAGGAGATAATATTATGGACATTATTAGAAAACATGACAAAAGTAATTCTCAGAGGTAATAAAGATACATTTATAGTTATCTTATGTAATTATAATAAAAGTGTGATTAAAAATAAACATGGAATTATGATACTTTGTATATGGCCTTTTTAAAATAAGTTTATATATTCAGTTTTTTGAGGAGTCTCATTTTTATCTTGTCTTTATTTTTAAATACAGACTGTTGTGTGTTTGAATTACAGTAGTGCCTCCTGAAAGTAGTCTCTGTACCCCTTTGTTAGCATCAGTGATCTTTGGTCTTGCTTGCAATGTAAACGGACAAGATTATTTGTTTGTTTTTTTGTTTTGTTTTAATGTTTCTGAATAATCATTTCAGACATACTGTGAAACGCACTCTTCTGGTAATTTTTATGTTGTTATATTGAGGGAAGATCTTTGCAAAGGATACTCTCACAAAAAGAACAAAATTGATGACAGATTAGTCTCTGAAAACAAGTCTCCATATCTGTCAGTTTACATAAAAGCTTCCACTGGGACCCTTTCTCCGAACCCTCAGTGTGCTCTCTGGGAGATTCATGTGAACATAAACCCAACTTTTGTTTGTAAACTCTGCTGAAAGTTTAGTTTCCCCTTTATTGTCTGTGGACCACTTGCAGCTCCTGCTCCAGCACTTTGCAATAGCAGAAGTACACAATTACTGGTATAACTTCGTTGTAGAGAAATAGGATAAACCATGTGAGTTGCGTTCTTATTTAATGAAACACTATAGTTAATGTATAACTGATCATATTTACTTACTACTCCTTTAGGCATAACTTGCTATGCTCTGACACCAGATGCTCTTTCATTATTTTTTTTCATGAAATAAGACCAAAACCATGTTAAGACAGTGTTGTATGACTTACCATCCAAAGTCTGAGATAGGTCATAGCCAAAACTTGCAGGTTTTTCTTTGTTTTTTTTCTACTTTTAGACTGAGGCTTAAGAACTGAGTTGGGTCATCAGACCTTCCCTGCTGCAGCGATGCATCATCCCTTTCTGGCAGAGTGAGATGCTAGCCCTGGGCATTGTATGTCTGCTCTTGGCCGAAGGGCAGCAATGGGATGGAGTGACTTCGTTTAGTAGCAAACTAATTTTTAAAAGCTTGGTAGCTGATTCCCCCTCTCGTCTTCCCCGAGTAGAAACAAAAAGCGAGAGGTCTCGCCTGCTGCGAGGCGGGTGCCATAGGCAAGGCACGGGTGCCAGGCGTTCCTTAACAATAACACATTTATGTATTTGATAATCCGAAATATGACGTTTATTATTTCTCCTATCTTCTATGTACTGCTGCTACCACTTCAGCATGATCTGATACGGGGAAAACCTCAAGTTTTTTCAAACCTGCCTTCCCCCGCTTTGTCTTTTGTCTCCCTCTGCTGTTCGTTTTGTTTGGTTTTTTTTGAAACTTTTTCGTACTAGCTGAACTACACAGTATGTATAAACGCCAGATCTTTTATAAAACGCACATATCCTTCAGCAGGACACCTCTTTTTATTACTTGCGGCGATTTCCGGGAGCGCTACTTGGTAATCTCGCTCATCCTGCCCCCGTTTTCTCGGGCGGGGGAGC